>CABHPR010150239.1:0-32167 GCA_902168415.1 Peromyscus melanophrys
CTGGGTGACTGGGGACCCTGGGTCCCTGCACTTCCTTGGCTCAGCTCCAATCACTCCTTCATTTACTCTTCACAGTTAGGAGCATAGAGTCTCTAACATTGGCTCTGGTCTGTTTTAGGGTTACCCCATTATACAGATGGAGTAACTGAGGCTCTTGGAAAGTAGGGGGGGACTTGCTCAGTTTCTATAGCCAGGCCAGAGTAGAGAGCTGTTGGCTCTGGATGCCTCGTCCCCGAAGGCTTCCAGACGCTGGTCCCATGCTGCCCTGACGTCCCCTGATGTCCCCAGGTAACGAGTGCAGCCAGGATGAGAGTGGGGCGGCCGCCATCTTTACTGTGCAGCTGGATGACTATCTGAACGGCCGGGCTGTGCAGCACCGTGAGGTCCAGGGCTTTGAGTCGTCCACCTTCCTCGGCTACTTCAAGTCTGGACTGAAGTACAAGGTGGGTTGGCATTTACTTTATTTGGCTGGCCAGGGCTCACGGTCTCCCAGCCTTGTGGAGTGATGGACAGACAGGCCACATGTCAGGCTCTGGATTCTCAGCCGTGGGTTTGAACCCTGGTCTGTCTTCTCAGTGTGGTGGCCTTGGACAAGCCAAACTCCCTCCTGCCTGTGTCTCTGGTTGTCAGAGAGCCAGTTGTACCTGCCCTACAGTTTCAGGGAGAGGATTTGGGGCAGAGGTGGCTGGGAAATGTCCCAAAGCTAGGCTCCTTGAAGAGTTCAAGAGAAGCCACGTTCTCTTTGTTTAGAGTAGAGAGGAGATTACAAGTTTATGAACAAGATGAGTCTAGAGCTCTCATTTTATGAGGGCCGGGGCAACTGAAGTATGGAGAGGTTGAGCAATTGGACCAGGCTCACACAGTTAGTTCATTGGAGTAAGACCGGAACCCAGATGGCCTGTCAATCTCCCAGTTCCCACTAAACCAACCTGTCTCCTGTGGCTGGGTTCTGGGGAGGACACACCCTACCTGTGCCTCTGCCACTCTCTGGCCCTCAGAGTCCCCTTTGTCAATGCAGAAGTATCTCCCTCGTTCCCAGGTGAGGGGCAGGGACTGAGTGATGGAGGAGGACCTGTGACACTTGGATACCAAAGGTGTGTCCTGGACCAGCAGCCCAGGATGGGTGGGACTGGGCTGGCTTTCCTGGCATGTACCCAGCCGCATTTGGGGAGTTACTGCGGCTGAGCTCCTGCTGCTGCCCAGCTAAGCAGCTCTGCCTCCTCCTGCCGTCCTCCAGGTCCTGGAAATCCTGAGGAAGGAGAGGTGGGGAGCCAAGTCTTGCTGCAAAAAGACCAGCATAACCTCTCCATTGGTCACTCACCCAGTGGACAGTTTCAGGCCCCCAGATCAAGCTGGGTGTGGTGGCACACACTCTGATCCCAAAATTTAGGGGGCAGAAGGTTAAGAGTTCAAGGTCACCCTCTGCTAACTGGTACATCCACTGCCCAGCTGAGCTTCAGGAGGCCTTTTCTAAACAGTTGATGGTGGGGAAGGAAGGAGAGAGGGGAGGCAGACCTGTGCCAGCAGTGCTGGGAACCTGTGTGATCCGGTTTTATCCTCGAGGCTCCGAAGGGTCACATAACAGGTGGTGGAGGCCCAGCCTGGGCCCCGCCCCCCCATTCTGTCAGACTCTGCACTGAGCACTGGGTGTCCAGGGGGTGGGGTGGGGGGCAGATCGCCTCCTTTCTAAAGACTAGAGAGGACTGTCAGTCTTCAGAGAGTCAACCCACTGAATGCAGGAAGGAAGAGGGGGAGTCGGAGGGCTCACGGGGTCAGCTCTCACAGGGATCACGGTCGTCCATCTGCCTCAGTTACCTGTTGCCTTGGGGAAAGCTGAGCAGATAGAAATGTGACAGGTGTCGTGAACACAAGGACAGGTTATCAGGCCAGATAACATTGCAGAGCAGGCCATGGGTGACCCAGGTTTGGAGACGGAGGTACACTACTTATTGAGGATTTTCTATAGAATCCCATTTCATTCTCACCATTGCTGTTAGGGTGGCAGTGGTGTTCCCATTTCATAGATGAGAAAGCTGAGGTTCTGTGGAATGAACCTACGAGCTAGTAGAATGTGCTCACATCATTTGCATGCCCTTTACTCAGTTTCTTTTGTACTGTGAGGTCGTCACCAGTACTGGCCGCACTGTGTGAAGGAGGAAAGTGGAGTACTGGGTGCTAAGCACCCTGCCCAAGTCACACCGCTGGGGAGTGGTGTGGATGAGATGCAGACTCAAGTATGAAGGCTCTTGCACAGCGGAGAGCTAGCTAGTCCTTCCACCTTAGCTCTGTGGGGCTCGTCCACTGCTGATCTAACCAGCCTCTCCTTTATCAAAGGGGTGTTCTTGACCGTGCTCCGAGGAACACTTGAGAAGCAGATCCCAGTCAGGGCTCAGATTTGGGGCTTCAGTCATGAAAGGACCTGGTCCCTGGAGGACACGGGAGGCCGTGTTTACCACCTCCTGCAGATCTTCAGGCCGCCCGCCCCCGCACTTGGCAGGCCCAGACTGAGGTCCTCGGCCTCCCCACCCTCATCCATTATAGATGCCGAGGAGCCAGGCCTGTTACACAAGACTTGTTTCTGTGAAAGCCTCCCGGGAGCCACTTCTGTCCTGGAACAGAGAAGGGGTGGCCAAGGGACACGGAGCCGCCAGGAAGAGTTGTCTTACTGTTCTGGTCACCCCGGTCATTCGTTCCTGTCACTGTCCCGGGTGAGGGTGGGTGGGCTCTGATCCTTTGTCGCCGCTCACCCTTCTGCCTCTCCCCTTTCATCTTCACCCACCACCCTGGGGACCCCCCAAGGGCTGGTTTATTTTAAGTCCTTTGCTCGAAGAGAATCTGGGCCTATCAGTCCTGGGAACCCTGGACCATGAGACAGCTGGAGACCAGACAGCTGCTGGGGCCTTGTCTTAGGAAAGGACTCTGAGTAGAGGATGGGTGGGTCCAGCCCCAGCAAGAAGGTTTTTAGTTGTTTATGTTTGTTTTTAATGGGAATTTTAGTGCCCCCCCTCGACCCCCAGTAGCTGAATAAGGCAAGCTGAACACAGACTAGCTAACACTGAGGAGCACTCTCAGAGGGACTGGTCCTGGGACCCCATCCCAGAAGGCTCTTTCCACAAACCTGTCTGTCAGCCTTGTGTCTTTAATTCGGAGAATGGCTCTTTAAACAACTCACCCTGTGGGATTTTGTTAAAAGAATTTGATGCCGATCTCTTCCCACCCAAAGATTAGATTATAGACAGCAATAATCAATCCTTTAAAAAAGTAACAGAAAAATTCTAAAAATTCCCATCCTTTCCTTCGTACATCCACTGGTGTCTTGCTGTATTGTGTATGTGTGTGTGTGTGTGTGTGTGTGTGTGTGTGTGTATGTGTGTGTATATGTGTGTATGTGTGTATGTGTGTATGTGTGTGTGTGTGTGTGTGTGTATCTTTCTAAGTGTCGTTTCCTGGGTCAGCAGCTGTGACTAGAGTGGATCAGGATACTCAGGCCCTCCAGCCATAAGAAATCAGATATTCTTTCACTTTATAAACTTTGTAAAGAAAGAGAAGCTGGAGGGGTTGGGGATTTAGCTCAGTGGTAGAGCGCTTGCCTAGCAAGCACAAGGCCCTGGGTTTGGTCCTCAGCTCCAAAAAAAATAAAAAAATAAATAAAAAAATTTAAAAAAAAAAAAGAAAGAAAGAGAAGCTGGGCTTCCCAGCACAGGCCTGTAATCCCAGCTACTTGGGAGGCTGAGGCAGGAGAATTGCAAGTTCAATGCCAACCTTGGTAATATATCAAGGCTGTCTCAAAGTAAGAAGTTAAAAAAAGGCCAAAGATGCAGTGTTTGCCTAACACATGCAGATCCCAGATCCCATTCCTAGTGGGGGGGGGGGGGGGGGAGGGGGGGGGGGGGAGAGAGAGAGAGAGAATGGGAAAGGGAAAGAACTGATAGGGAGAATCCTGATGGCTGAGATTTATGACACAAAGCTTCAGAGTTTGTGGGTTTTTGTTTTTTGATTAGAGACAGGGTTTCTCTGTAGAGCTCTGGCTATGCTGGAACTCTGTAGCCCAGGTTGGCCTCAAACTCACAGAGATCTGCCTGCCTCTGCCTGATGAGTGCTGGGATTAAAGGCGTGCACCACCACCGCCCAGCCAAAGAGTTATTTTTAAAAAGCAGAACAAAAGGCGTGCTTGAACAAGTAAAACTATTTTTGAGTGTATAAAGCAAGCAGAGAGTCTCTCCTATCCCCACACTCCTTTGTGTCTGAGGAACCAGTACCGCGGGTCCTCTTGGCACCCACTTATTGGGAAAGCTTCTCGGACCCCCTCATTCTTGCTATCCACCTGAGTGAGGCCCACAGACTCAGGAGCCCCAGGGCTGACGGCAGTGAGGCTGGTTCCTAAAAGGCAGAAGAACATGGGCTTGGAGCCCATCTGTGCAGCCACCTGGGGGGGAGCCTGGTCACGTGCCTCGTCCCTCAGGACTGCTATTCCTTGCCCAGGAACTGATGCAATAACTGTCCTTCCTTTGAGGCTGTGAGTCCTGCATGGACAGCGGGTGCCCAGCCTTACTGTCTGTCAGTGGTGCCCTGGGGTCCTGCAGGTCACTGTGGAGTGAGCCCAGGGCGAAAGGAAGTGCTGGCCCCTGGTGACTCTTAGGACCATCCTGCCTCAACCCTTGCTCTCCTCCAGCCCCTATTCACTTTCTTGGATCTCAGGCATCATGGCCACCGGGGCCCTCGCCAGAACTTAGGTTTATTCTTTCTATGATGGGAAAAGTTCCTGACTTGCTATTGACTTGTGGACTTCCTGAGTCAAGAGGGAAACTATGGATACAGCCCTGCTCCACACTGAGCTCATTCATACCTGGTGGCACCCACAGCTCTGCCAGAAGGTGTTCCTGACAGTGTGAGGGCAGTCAGCCCGAACTGAGTGCTTTAAAGGCCTTAGGCCTGGGCAAAGCTGAATAGGCCTTACGCCCATACCAAGAAGGGACACCAGAGGGCGCTCTAGCCCCAGCAACGGGAACTTGCTTGTACTAGATGAGTGACCCTTTTGGGATGTTTGGGAGGAGGAACATGGCTTTGTAGATTTAGACATACTGAGTTTTGATCAAGGTTCCGCCATCCATCCCACTCTGAGAGGTTAGGCAAGTCTCTGCATGTGTGGGCTCTGCGCTCCTCACCTGGGAAATACATATGAAATGTGTAGCATAGTGGGTGTGCTCACGTGACAAACACATCCGTAGCGCTTACTGTTACTGTGCATAACAGGAGCCTGGTTTGAAATGAGTGTCCCTCCCTCCTTGCCTCCATCAAGTCTGTATGGCGAGGGTCGGACAGCCCTGCAGGGAGGTGGGCAGATAGGGGCCTGGCTGGGTGGTCTGAGGACCCACAGAAGCCCCAGCTGCCTCCTTGCAGTGTGTGGAACAGGGAGAAGTCCTTTAGCAGGCAGTAAGCCCTGACTGTACCACAGGCTTGCTGATCATGCCCAGGGAAGTGCTTCACTTCTCTGGGCTTCGGTTTCGGCGAAATAAGTGTAAGTTTGAGGACTGTGAGTACCTGGAGCTGGAGAAATCCAGCTTCCTTTGGCTTCCTACTGAACCAAGGGAGTACGGCAACTGTGGCAGGGAAGCCCATGAGCCGGTCCCTTCAGCTTGGTGGTGGCTGAGGGGTGGAGGAGAAGCCTGAGGCTGAAAGAGGGAAGGAGATTATCCAAAGTCATCTGGCACTGTGGTGGAGGGAGGGCTGTGCCTTCCCACTGCCTGCTCTGAAGGCCCAAGTGGACTCAACACCACAGGAGGAAGGAGATGGCTGATGTGGGCTGGGGAAGTCCAGGAGGACCATCAGCCCTGGAGGATGGAAGGGCTGGGATGAGTGGGTTCGCACTTAGCAACGCGTGGTTTTCAGAACAGGTGCTGGGAACAGGGTGAGCTGGGGCAAAGTGGGGAGCTGGGGAGGGGCTCTGTGAAACAGAAGGCAAGCAGCTGTGTTCGCCATAGGAGCCTTTGCTGTGTTCGTGTGCCTGTGCAACGGGCAGGGTGAGTGAGTAAGGAGCATTCCCTACACTTTGATCGTGGAGCCCTTTCCTTGAAGAATATCTTGAGTAGGTGCCACAGAGTGTCCCTTGGGGATTGCTGGCTTTGAGAGAGGAATGTTTTCAGTCCCTTGGTTCAGGGAAGTGGCTCCCAGGGATCTTTGGGTGGAGAGTAAGAATCAGTGGGTGTCATGTGTAGGGAATCTAATACTTCTTAGCTGTGTGGTCCTGGGAAATGTTATTCATTTTCTGAACCTCAGAAAAGAATGTCTCGGTATCAGACACAGTAACAGTGGAAGTCCTGGTTTAGCTGAGCATCCACTGGCCAGAATTTCCCTCCCCTCAGCCCTATGCCCCACCCCCCATATCTACTTCACTGGACCTTCTGCCCTGGACTAACACTGTCCCCTTGACCTGACAGAAAGGAGGTGTGGCATCTGGATTCAAGCATGTGGTACCCAATGAGGTGGTGGTACAGAGGCTCCTACAGGTCAAAGGACGCCGTGTTGTCCGCGCCACCGAGGTGCCTGTGTCCTGGGACAGCTTCAACAATGGTGACTGCTTCATTCTGGACCTGGGGAACGTGAGTCTTGCTTGCCCTTCTCCAGGGTCGCTGTGGTGAACTTGGCTAGGTCTGACTCTGGGGAGGGGAAACACTCGTGAACAGGTGCATGAACACTCAGGGGGCAGGCCGCAGGGACCAGAAGGCCTGGTGTCGGGCACACAGACCCAGTACAGATGAGTCTGGTACTCCTAGATTCCCACACGCAGATCCAAGAATGTCATGCATGTATGCATGGATCTTGGTCCTCATCATCTGCACAATGTTTTTGATACACAGACTCCCTGATATCTCTTGACGTACACCTTTTAAAACACAGACACCCCTTTCTAAGCACATGGCAGTTGTGGGCACAACCTGTAGGCTCTTGTCCACTGTGGACACTAACACGGCGACACGTGCCCAGACTTGGACCCACAGTGTATGACATGCACATCATTGGTTGCATGTGTACTTGGTATGTGACGATGTGTGTGATGCACATATCCCCAGGCCCACCTACACCCACTTGCATGGGTGATGCTTCCTACATACTTGCCTCATAGCTGCACATGAGCACAAACCTGCAAATGGTCATAGCCAGACATTGCACCCCAAAACTTCTGTGCATCTGCACCTGCGGTATAAAGTCATATCTTGACTTAGCATAGGCTTTTTAAAAAATGTCTTAAAATTATTTTATGTGTAAGGGTGTCTTGTCTACATATATGTCTGTGTACTGTGTGTGTGCCTGGTGTCTACAGAGGCCAGAAGAGGGAGTTGGATCCTCTGGGACTGGAGTTGTAGATGGCTGTGAGCTGCCATGTGGGTGCTGGGGGTTGAACCCAGGTCCTCTGAAAGAACAGCCAGTGCTCTTAACTGCTCAGCCACATCCTTAGCCTGGGTGTAGTTTTTTTGTTGAAGTAAAATGGCGTGGCGTGTTCTAATCCGAACTGCTGTTCTGTGGATTTCACCCAGTGAACGTACCTGTCAAACTCCTATCTAATTGAAGATCAAGAAACAGAACATGACAGTTACCTGGAAAGCGTGGGCTGTTCCCTCCCGGTCTTTACCTCTGAGGACAGCCCGCATCTCTCAACAGGATAGACTCGCTTCGCACATTTCTGACATTATGCACAGGAGACCTTCCTCTTTGGTGTTGAATTCTCCTCAGCCTTGCGTTTCTGAGATGCTGAGGGAGCTGTAAACAGTGCTTGTAGTTCTGCTTACTACCAGCAGGGGTCTCTATAACAGAAGCTCGCAGATTACATTATTAAGTAAAAGTTGATTTAGGCTCACAGACTGGGGAGTGACCAGCTGCTTTACAAAATGGCTGCTGTAGACAGGCAAATGGCCCTGTGCAAAACAGTCGAGAGACAGAGGTGACCTGTGCTGGAGTAGGAAAAACTGAGCCTATGTGAAAAATATTAATCCCAACGTAGCCACAGTGGCCATCAAACTTGAACATGAACGTCAGAGGAACAAATTATATGCAGTCCATACCAGCCAGCAATTTAGATGTCGCTGTACAGTATCCTCGAATGCAGAGATCACTCCACTGCCCTTAGGTGACATGCACGTGTGCCCTGCTGGCCCTCACCTGGGCAAGCACAGGCCAAGGGAAGCTTGAACATAGCCACAGTCTGCACGTTGCCATCCTTCCAGGCAGGCCTGTGCAAAGGCTGGGCCCTGACCTCCTGGGCGCTCTGTCTTACAGGATATCTATCAGTGGTGTGGCTCCAGCAGCAACAAATTTGAAAGGCTGAAGGCCACACAGGTGTCCAAGGGCATCCGGGACAATGAGAGGAGTGGCCGTGCCCGAGTGCACGTGTCTGAAGAGGGTGGAGAGCCAGAAGCGATGCTCCAGGTGTCTGTGCGGTGTGGGTGGGGTGGAAGGGGGGGGTAGGCTACTCCTGCCTTCTTTATGAAGGGTTATTTAGTAAGGCCCCTACCCTACTCCTGAAGACCTTGTTTTGTTTTTTACCTGGCCTGAACATTTAGGGAGTAGGTAACTCCCTGCAACTCAACTCCCCTGAGAACTAAGCTGGAATCGCAGGTGTGGTGCATGCTGGGAGTGCACGTCACACCCTCTATCGAGGAGGACCCAGTCTTCCAAAGGAGCAGGTTAGGAAAGAGGTCCTCCCAACATTTTTTGAGGACTACCTGGAACTATTGAGACCCAGCCGTCAATGCCCTCTGCTGACATTCCTGTTTATTTACGTTATTTAGTTACTAGTATGATGGGGTTGTCAGCTGCCATGCTTTGAGAACCTACCGATAGAGGCAAGGTTCCCCAGGAAGAGGAGGGGAATGTCTGCTCTGGGCCACTTTTGCTCCCACTTGCTGGGGGCATCTAGTTCTGATTTTTGCAAAGAGCAAAGGACTTTTATGGCGAGAAAGAAAAGATCCCAGACATCAGGGACAGTAGGCAGGATTAAGGCCTCCAATAGAACAGAGCAAACAGGCCTGAAGTCATGGCAGTTGAAGTTCCAATTCTGACAGCCTCCTAGAGGCTGTTGAGAGCAAGTAAGCATGTCTCTCCAGCTCCCAGCGCCTCGTGCTGTGAATGGAGAGTGGTAAGTGAGATCCCCTCCAGTCCCGGCGAGATGTTTGGCCATTGCAGTGGGCACCAGTGTGAAGCAGATGACTGAGGGAAGGTCCAGCCTGGACTCGGGGCACAGAGTGGGAAGGACATTGACAGGCAGGTCATGGGAACTTTTCCTCAGAAGGAGTAGATTCAAGATGTCAGGGCCAGGCAGGTTCCGGCCTGCTGGGGAGCTCTCTCAAAAGCCTTCATGCTTTTGGTCACCCTTCCACTCCATCTCCACACCTTCTCCAGGTGCTGGGCCCCAAGCCAACCCTGCCTGCAGGTACTGAGGACACAGCCAAGGAGGATGCAGCCAATCGAAAGCTGGCCAAGCTCTATAAGGTGAGCCCCAGGGGTACTAGTTCCCATACTAAACAGGGTCAGGCTGGGGAGACAGGAGGCTCCGCCTTCCTCAGCTACCCTGCGTCCGTCTGTCTGTTCGTCCGTCCATCCATCCGTCCGTCCGTTGGGGACTGACACCCCAGATCCCAGCATGTGTGTTGTTCTCCTGAAGCCAGAGAGTCAGAGGGCGGCTCTGCTGGATGTGTAGAGCTTGGCTCCCCACCCCTCCCTGCAAAAAGAAACAAACTTTGTTGTTGTTTTGGTTTGAGTTTGGGTTTTTTGTTATTTGTTTAACATGATCTTGTCTTACTGTGTAGTCCAGGCTAGCCTTGAGCCTCATGCCTCAGCCATCCAAGTCCTGGGATTACAGGTGGACACCACTGCGCCCAGCCAGAGGGTCATCTTTGCAGAATTTTGTAGGATTTCCGGGAGTTTGGACCGGGGGGTGGGGGGGTGGGAAGGCACGAAGGTTATGGCTAACATTTCTGGTTTGGGTCCAGTGCTGGGGCCCATCCCAGGGCCTTGGCTTGTGCACATCATCAGGCTGGTGCCAGCCTTCATCTCCCTATCATTTTAGAATCCAGGATGAGGCCCTTGGGCTTTGTTATGTGACGGTCCCCAGCTCCCACATCTCCTTCCTCAGGGACTCAGGAGCCTTGGCTTACTCAGAGCCAGTCTTGTGAAATCTGTCTGGTGGACACCTTGTTTTGAAGTTGAATGGACTCTTTGTATTAGAAGTTCTTAGATTTCCAAGAGTATTGTAGAAATGGTCCGCATAACCTCCTCCAGCATCTCCTCAGCATCCTAATGTGAGCAGGCCTTCTCAGCTAAGCATCCGCGATAGGGCCAATGCTGACAACCAATTACAGGCGTAGTTCTCATTCTCCAAGTTCATTTTCAGTGCAGTCCGGAGCGGCACACCTTGTCTGGTTCTTGTCATTTTTCTTCTCATTCTTTATGATCTCAAAGGCTTCTCAGCAAACTCTTAACAACTTCTCGGAGGCCCTACACCTTTTCCTAAGACAAAGTCTCACGTATCCCAGCTGGCCTTGAACTCACTATGTAGCGAGAATGACCTTGAATTTCTGATCTTCCTGCCTCCACTTCCTGAGTTCTAGGATTACAGGTGTGCACGCCACACCTGGTTTGTGGGGTGCTGGGGGAATAGAACCCCAGGCTTTGTGCATACTAGGCAAGCAGAGCTACATGCTCAACCCCAGGATCCTCCCTTGCTCCATTTATCCACCTTCCTATTCCAGGTGCAACATCCGTGTTACATGCTAGATAACATGCTTGACTGTGCTGCAGAGCTGGATGGGCCTGGACAGTGATCTCTGCCTGCCTTTAGGTGCTCACATGCCCCTTCTCCATCCCCACAGGTCTCCAACGGTGCAGGCAGCATGTCAGTCTCCCTCGTGGCTGATGAGAACCCATTCGCCCAGGGCGCCTTGAAATCTGAGGACTGTTTCATCCTGGACCATGGCCGAGATGGGAAAATCTTTGTCTGGAAAGGTACAGGACCGGTGCCTAGGTTCCATTGGTCTCCCTTAGCCCCGGGGAGAGCAGTGTCGGAGACCGCTGGGACAAAGAAAAGCAATCAGGGTCCTAAGCTAGTGCCTAGCTTTGCAGCTAGCTCACTGTGCGGTCCCAGGCCCTTGCGAAGCCTGAGTCCCCGTCTGGATTCAAATGAATGTTTGCCAAGTGTGCGATGAGATCAGTCCTCTGAGAAGTTAACTGACACTGTGTAAAATTTATATATCTTTAAGAGGTGTAGCTTTGTGGTGGCCCCAGCATACTGAATGGGGTCAGCAGTATGTTACTGTGTGGCTTGCTCTCCGCTGGGGTGGGAGCCTTTTGTGAAGGTGATTGTATAGGAAGCACCAGGGAATTCTTTGTGGATGGAGTGTCTCCTCTTAGGCTTTTGGGCCGGTTGTTTCTGAGAGCCCAGAGACATCTGAGAAGTCTCCCTCTCACCTCCCCACCCTCAGTGCTTCCTCAGATGCTGGATACTGGTACTGGGAAAAGGGAGGGAGGTAGTGGGTGGAGACAGCAAGAACTTGCTGGGCTGGCTGTCAGAGGGATCTGGGCGTGGATGTGCCAGGGCCTCACCTGACTCTTTGAAGCTCTCCAGGGTGGAGCAGAGGCCTGGCTGTCGGGAGGGAGGAGCGCGTTACCTTGGAAGGAGCCTTCTGTGTCAAGTGTGCAGCCTGGGCTAACTTCCGTGACCTCTCTGAGACACCCATTTCCTTATATAAGAGAGGGCCCAAGACAGCCGTGACCTCTATGATTTAAGGCTGTTATGTGGGTTAAATGAAATGATCTCTGTGTAGTTATGGTATCAAATCTGTGTTCAGTAAATGGACCACAATGGTTGTCATGGTTGCTGTTATTGGCAAGGACCCCAGAGGGGGCATCTCTTGGAACTAGAAGCCCTCAGCTCTTAGGGGTAGTGCTCCCTGGCTATCTATGGTCTAAGTTTAAGGAGAGTAGGGACTTCTGAGCTGCTGTGTAAGGGTTTCTGTTGCTGTGAAGAGACACCATGACCACAGCAACTATTTTAAGGAAACATTTAACTGGGACTGGCTTACTGTTCAGAGGTTTAGTCCATTATCATCACGGCAGGGAGCATGGCAGCATGCAGGCAGACATGGTGCTGGAGAAGTAGTGACAGTTCTACATCCTGATCTGCAGGCAGCAGGAAGAGAGAGAGACACTGGGCCTGGCTTGAGCATCTGAAACCTCAAAGCACACCCTCAATGACACACTTCCTCCAACAAAGCCACACTAACTCCTACAAGGCCACACCTCCTAATGGCACCACTTTCTATGAACCTATGGGCCCATTTTCATTCAGACCACCACAGCTGCTGCCCTTACATCATTTCTTTGACTTCTGGCAGGCAAGCAGGCCAACATGGAGGAGCGGAAGGCTGCCCTCAAAACGGCCTCAGACTTCATCACCAAGATGGAATACCCCAGGCAGACCCAGGTGAGCGTCTGAGGCCCGGGAGAGGCAGGTTCAGTGGTGGTAAGGATGGAGGGGCCCCCCATCCTCCTTGGGGACTGGATGGGCACCTGAGGCTCTCGGAGACGCCTGCTAGGCAGCCTTGCCACATTCTACTCCTCTCCTCTCCCCAGGTTTCAGTCCTTCCAGAGGGTGGCGAGACCCCGCTGTTCAAGCAGTTCTTTAAGAACTGGCGGGACCCAGACCAGACAGATGGCCCTGGCCTGGGCTACCTCTCCAGCCACATTGCCAACGTGGAGCGGGTGCCTTTCGATGCTGCAACACTGCACACCTCCACGGCCATGGCCGCCCAGCATGGCATGGACGATGACGGCACCGGCCAGAAACAGGTATTGGAACCACAGTTTTAGAGCAAAGGCCTGGCTCCACCAGACTCCACAGTTACAGTGTTGCTGTGCCTGGGCCTGGCTGGATGCCTCCCTCCCCGGCACCTGCGGCTCCTGCCCCCACCCTCTGCCTCCCTGAGGGTGTTTCATGTTTCCACCACAGCTACTGTGGATGAGATCCTTTTGTTTCACTTTTGTTTGTTGGCAACAAGCATCCCCTGAGCATCAACCATGTGCCAGGCTCTGTGCCAGGCTCTTTGCTGGCTCTGGACCCCATCCTTTTCCCCAGGAGTGCCTGGATGGGAGGGCAGGTGACCATGGCCACAACAGAATCTTGAAATCTGTTGTTCCCGGAGCTGAAAGGAAGCACGGGGGATTTCGCGGAAGTGCAGGAAGGGCAGTGGGAATGGGGTGGCTGGGTTGTCTTCACAATAGTAGGGGTTGCTGCTGGGGTGCAGGGGGCGCATTCCAGGCGTGACCCACTATTGGAGGAGGACAGTGCCTCTCCCAGTTTGGTGCTGATGCCATCCTGAGGAGGGACCACGAATGCCATTCATGGGGTGTGGCAGTAATAAAGTATTTTGGGTTTTCTTTTGTTTTCAGTAGATGTATGACGGATTTGGTTCTGCACACCATAAAAATAGGTAGGGGCGGAAAATGAAGCTGGAACATCTGGGGGGTGGCTGTGATGGTTTAGGGGAGAGACGATGAGGCACGATGGACTAGTACCAGCGGAGGTGTGTTCAGAGATGTTTAGGACCCAGAGTCCGGTTCAGGCCGGTGTTTGTTGTTTCCTGAGAGGCATCTGCAGGGTCGTCTTTGTCTGGCGTCATTGCTGTCGTGGATGCAGGGTGTGGGGAGGAGGCAGCGAAAGTATTTAGTAGACAAAGGGTTGAGCCTGCCTGAGTCTCCTGGGGCCAATTACTCGGCCTCCCGAAGCCTCACTTCCTCACTTGTAAAATGGGGTTGCGCAGTGTCTCCACTTCACCACCAGGTGTCACTGCAGGGCCTCCCGGTGACTATAGTCCTGTCACCGGATCTCTGCAGAGAGCCGCCTGCAGGGGTCATTCTGAGGCCACCCAACTATGGCCCTGATGAATGAGATGACCCATAAAATTCTAGTGCTTCCTTAACGACGGGGAGAATGGAAATGTTGGAGATGTAATAACAATCCTATCGATAGCAGCTGACGCTGACAGCCAGCTTGTGGTTCAGGGCGTCACACCATCTTCATGACTAGAGTTTAAGGCTTGAAAGACTTCCCTTCCCTGTTGTCACCACCATCGCGTGCCAGGTGAGGATCTGAGGCTCTGAGAGGTGAAGCTGTCCCAAGTCATAGGACCTCTCAAGGCGCGGGGCTTAGGTTTGACTCAGGCCTGTCTCTGTCTTCTAATCTAGACCTATCTTGAGGGGCCTTTCAGGGTGAAGCTAGCCAAAATATGGCGAGAAGAGCTGGGGCAGGAACCCTGGGGTCATTGCCCCGCCATGCCTCTCAACAGCTCTGTGAACGGGACAAATTATTTATCTTTGCTTGGGCCTGAATAGCACTGTGCACCCAGGAAAAGCTTGTCCTGTCTGCTGTGCTGGGGTCTCCAGTGGCTTGAGGTGACAGAGGGCACACTGTGGTGTCTGACCCCAGCTCTACCCCTGCAGATCTGGAGAATCGAAGGCTCCAACAAGGTACCAGTGGACCCTGCCACATACGGGCAGTTCTATGGAGGTGACAGCTACATCATTCTGTACAACTATCGCCATGGTGGCCGCCAGGGACAGATCATCTACAACTGGTGAGGGACCTGGGCTGTCTGCTCAGTGTTAGCGGGAGTATGTGGGGACCTGACTGTGCCTGAATATGGTGAAAAGAGGGAGTGAGTGAGTTGATCTGAGGGAATCTGGATTATAGAGGCCTAAATTCAGATGACCACACTCTGCTGGGACCCATTCTCACCCAGAGTCACAACTCTAAGCTTCTTGCCATCAGAATATGACATGCCATCTTAGGGATAGAGACACACCAACCCAGCTCTCCTGCCAATCAATGCCAAGGCTTCCATTGTAATAATTACAGATTATTCTCTGTACATAAATATGTAGTATTATTATATATATCAATTACAATAATTATTTAAATACTTGTCTTAAAGCATAGCGTATACTCACATTGCTCCAACTCTGAAGCAGAGTCCAAAGGTGTCATTCTGAACTTTTCATCCCACCTGTACCACTGCTGACTCATCCACCATGCCTTGCCCTTTCTTCTTGACCAGTTGGCAGTTTTTATTTATCCTTTTTGCATAATACTGGAAGGATATGTAATGTAAACAAACGCTAAGTGCATTGACCTGTGGCTCGCCTTTTGGATACAGCCTTCCTGGAAACTGACACTTCCTGATGTAGGTGGTGTGTGTAACAACTGTCCCACTCCTTTGGGTCGCCGTACCACCGTTTATCAACAAACCCCCCACACCCATGCATACTCAGGTGCTGTCTACTGCTCTCATCGGCGTCATCAAGATTAATAACTGTTAGCAAACAGTCAGATGTTTAGAGATGTCTCTCGATGGAGTTCCCAGAAACGGATTGGCTGAATCAGTCAATGGACCTGTCATTTTGATAGATAGCCCCAGTTTCTCTCGCAAATTCCTGTATTCCTGTCAGCTACACGCAAGAGCTCCACCTCAGTGGACTGTGTTGTGAAACTCATGGATGTTGGTCAAGCTGATAATTTATAAAGTGATATCTTACTAGAATTTAAATTTGCATTTGGGGTCAGGAGTGTGGCTCAACGGCAGAGCACTTCGGGGATGCAGGTAGCTCTGGGTCACTCCGGTAGCAATGGAGAACAAACATTAGGAAAATGGTGGTGGCACACACTTTTAATCCCAGCACTTGGGAGGCGGAGGCAGGAGATCCAGGACAGCCAAGCTACACAGTGAAACCCTGTCTCAACCCCTGCCACACACAAAAAAAAAAAGAAAGAAAGATCCCCCCTCCCCCGCAAAAAGGAAGAAAGAAAGAAAGGAAGAAAAAATGGTGTTCCTATTACTAGACAGTTTCAGACTTTTATCTAATAGTTGTTGAATTTCTTCTTTGTTAACGTTTTCATTTTGAAATAATCTCAGACCCACTGAAAAGTTGCAAAAATAAAAATCCAGTTATCTGGCCAGTTCCTACCTGCTTCACATTACAGCCCTGGCAGCTGTGGGTCAGGCAGATGCAAGACACTTGTCTGTGTCTACTCCAGGACCTCCAGCTCTCCATTCCTGTGTCTTCTCTGGCCCAGGCCCTAACCTAAGACCCCATGGGACATCTCTAGGGCCCAGGGCCCCACAAGGCATTTCTTCCTTGTGTCCCCTCAGTCCATTGGGATCTGTGACACAGCCTGCCCTTTTCCTTCATGACCATAGAGTCCTGAAGAGTGATGCTCAGGAATCATGTACTCAGACTCAGTTTGACAACCCCATACTTTTAAAGCAACTGCATTTATAAACTAGATAATACACATATTGTTGGGGGCAATGGGGGGTGATGGAGATTGGTCTCAGATCATTATACATTCTAGGCAAGCCACTACCACTGATCTATAAACTCAGCACTCTTTTTGCCTTTTATTTTGAGACAGTCTCACTAATTTGTCCATGCTGGCCTTGAACTTGCAATCTTCTTGCCTCAACCTCCCAAGTAGCTGAGACTCCAGGCCTGCACCACTAAGCTCAACATATTGTTTTTTCAAGACAGGGTTTCTCTGTATAGCCCTGGAACTCACTCTGTAGACCAGGCTGGCCTCAAACTCAGAGATCTGCCTGTCTCTGTCTCCCAAGTGCTGGGACTAAAGGCACAGACTGCTGTGCCTGGCTGATACAAAATTCTTAAGAAGGCTTTTTGATTTATGGTGTATGCCAGGTACAGTCATACAAGGCCCAGCCTGGGCAAGGAGCAGAGGCAGGGGACCTTGCATCTCCCTAACGCTCCCCTCTCAGGGCAGTTACCATACCTCTTTCAGTGAACATCCAGGCAGTCTTTTACACATGTGCCCATGAGGCTCTGTCTGGTGTCTTTCCCTCCAGATGACGTATATCACCTGCTGTTTCTGACCCCTCTTTTTATACAAGGAGATGCCCTGACTACTTTTGTACATTTTGCTTTTGTGTCTCAGTACCCTCTCCTGGCTGTCCATCAGAGGATGACCCAGGGAGTTCCCTGCAGGCACATTTAGGACAGGGAAATCTACCTGTTGTACTAGGCCCTAAGTAAGAAGACAGTCTGCTGAGCTGGGGTGGGCAGGTTGGTGAGGCTCTAGTCTCTGGTTCTCCCCAGAGTCCCTGCACCTCTCCATCCCAGTTCCATACCTTGACAAGGAGGCTCATGGGTTACTGGAGCGCAGGGCAAGGAAGAGGCCCAGGGCTCTATGTAAACTAGTGCTGAGTCTCTCTCCCTCTTGTAGGCAGGGCGCCCAGTCTACCCAGGATGAGGTCGCTGCGTCCGCCATCCTGACTGCCCAGCTGGATGAGGAGCTGGGGGGAACGCCTGTCCAGGTGAGCCAGAACAGTGCCTCTTAGGGCTTCAGCCAGGGCTTCACCTGTCGCTCACTTACCTTCCTAATTATCCATACACTCATCCAGGTATCTGCCTACTCACCATCCACCTATCCGTCAGTCCATCCATCCATCCACTCACCCACCCACCCATCCATCCATCTATCTACACACCTACCCATGCAACAAACATTTATGCAGGGTTTTCTGTGTACTGGGCTTAGTGTCTGCATCCAGATATATAGACCCTGTCTTTCCTGGGCAGCGCCTCCATGCCCTCCCTTGGCTGCGCAGCAGGGATGACATAGTTGGTTCCTGCAGGGCACATGGGACAAGGAGATCATGTGTTGCGTTCAGGTCTAAGTAAGAAGACAGGCTAGGGACAGGGGAGAGTTTGGGGCTGTGTGGGTGCAGCAGAGCCTCCAGATCTGGAAGGCTCTTTGCACCCTCCACCGACTCACTTCTCTGGGACTGATGTCAGCATTCTGGAAGAACGTACTCAGGCAATCTGTCCTTCCTTTTAAGGTCATATTTGCAAACTTGGGCTCCCCTCATTCTTGGACCAGACTCAGAGGCAGAGGGTGGGAAAACAGCCGAGACAGCAACCGCGGACCTTGGCGGTGATGTCGTCTCCAGGTTGCTCCACTCAGAGCTCCCTTCTGTAGTCAGATGTGGTAGCCTTTCTGGAGGGAATGACCCAGGACCACGTAGAAAAGCTGATTTTGGGGGGTTGGAGAGATGGCTCAGCAGTTAAGAACACTAACTGCTCTTCCATGGGCCTAGGATCAATTCCCAGCATCCAAAAGGCAGCTCACAACTATCTGTAACTCCAGTTCTAGGGGATCCAACACTCTCACACAGATATACATGCAGACAAAACACTGATGCATATAAAATTTAAAAACATTATAGAAAAGGAAAAAAAGCAAAGCTAATTCTCTCCTCTCTCACTGCCAGAGCCGAGTGGTCCAAGGCAAGGAGCCTGCACACCTCATGAGCTTGTTTGGTGGGAAGCCTATGATAATCTACAAGGGTGGCACCTCCCGAGATGGTGGGCAGACAACCCCTGCCAGTACCCGCCTCTTCCAAGTCCGAGCCAGCAGCTCTGGAGCCACCAGGGCCGTGGAGGTAATGCCAGGTCCCAGAACGTGGGCAGGATTGCCCTCCTGAAGTCTTCTAGGCCCACTGAGTAGACCTCCAGAGGCCCAGGGCTGAGTGGGCCTGGGTGGGATGAGGAAGCAGATGTTCAGGGCGTCCTGCCCTGGCAGCCCCTTGCCCTATCAGGATTCCTTACACACTTTCCGTCATAGGCAGCTCACTACCTTCTCTAGAACTCATTAGGTGCAGCCCGGACTGCGTTTCTGATTCCGCAATAGTAGACCACTATGGTCTCAGCACTGTGGAGAATTACTCTGTTACCTCCTTTGTTTTGAACATTCAGCTTTTGTTAATGCAGCCCCAAATTCCAGATCATTCTCACTCCTCAGAGTGCGTCCGAGAAGTGTGGGGTTAGCCTGACCTCTCAGTGTCCAGAGTCTGTGCTCTCCATCACTGGAGGGAAGACGTCGTCTGCTGCAGGGTCCCTGGGCCGTCATGAGGGGCTAGGCTGTGTTTCCTTATTCCTGATTGAGTGCTGCCTGCCCTACCCACTCCAGGTGATGCCGAAGGCTGGTGCTCTGAACTCCAATGATGCCTTTGTGCTGAAAACCCCCTCAGCTGCCTACCTGTGGGTGGGTGCAGGAGCCAGTGAGGCCGAGAAGACCGGGGCCCAGGAGCTGCTGAGGGTGCTGCGAGCCCAGCCTGTGCAGGTGGAGGAAGGCAGCGAGCCAGGTAGGAGCCGGGGCCCATTCCTTCCCTCCACACCCTTCTCTGGTGCCTTCACCCGTGTGTGTCAAGTGGGAGGGTAAAATGAGTGTGATGGCCAACAACAGGGTTGTCTCCAGACACCAAAGGAAGGAGAACTTGTTGTGAGGGCCTCGGGAGATGATGGCGGAGGTGACATGTCAGAGAGGTTCTCCTCGCCTTTAGAGCTACACGGAGGAAGGCATGGCCCTCGCCGTCTTTTCTGTTGATGCTCAGAATCCCTCCCCCTTTTCTTGGTATCTCATGGAAGTAGTGAAGGGTTGCTTGGTCCGCAGCCTCTCTGCCCAGTAGAAAACGCCATTAGGGTAAATGTTCTGTGTCTCCCAGCCCCAGTTTGGTGGCTGGTGGTCACTGTGGCTTTTGAGTGCTTGAAATGTGGGAAAGAATGGACATGAGGAAGTGTGACTTTTGTAAATGGCAAGCGAAAGGCCTTGTTTGAGCCAAGGTGCCCACGGCTGGTGAGAAGGAGACACACCATGCAGATGTGGCAGTCCACAGCATGGCGCAATGGAAAGTTACTCACACTATGCAGACACGCATCCACGTGGAAAGTTTTATTATTAAAGGGGGAGGGGAGATGGGATAGAGAGAAGGAGAGAGAGAAAGAGAGGGAAGGAGGGAGAGAGAGAGATGGGGGAAGAGGGAAAGTGGAGGTGTGCATCACCTCATGGAGAGAAAGGGAGGAAGGAAGAAGAAGAAGGGAGGTTTTTTTTCTTAAAGGGGACTTTACATAAGATGACATCAGGACGCTGGGCGAGTCCCCAAGGAGTGGTTCAGAATGCTAACAGTAACTGTTTAATTGTGATACATTTCCATAGAAATGGCCACATACAGACAGAACACACATAGACAGAGCAGGTATTGTAGAAAGAATATGGAAATTGGACTTAGAAAAGATTTGCCTCCTGGCTTTACCACTCCCAGGCTATCGGTGACTACAGGGGTCCAGCCCCTCGATAGTCCCCTCCCAGGGTCCGGGAAGAATCTACAACCAGCTGATAATTAATCTTTGATGAGAAGAAATGAATCTATGTACACGAAACTCCTTAGTCCATATACTTTATTATTCTGTGTCAGTTACAAGCTTATATTCTGCTCTCATATTTAGCTCATTTCTAGCCTGATTTCTCTCTACACTTATCTGCGGTCCCCTCTAGGTTCTATCTTAATTCCTTCATCTAGTTCTGCCCCTTCTAGGTTCTCATACATCTTGTTCCTTCCCATATTGTCTCCTCTCCCATCTCCTTCTCTCTCCTCATCTCGTTCTTCCTCATCTGGCTCTTCCCCATCTGGCTCTTCCTCATCTTCCATCTTGTTCCTCTAGTACTCTCTTCTAGCTCTTCAATCTACTTCTTCCCCGTCTCAGTTTGTTCCTCTCAAGTTCTTACCCATCTAGTTCTTCCATTCTCTTTTCTCTTCTCCGTCCTGTGCCCTGGAAGTCCCGGTATATAAAGGGAGGGTCCGAGCGAAATTGTGTAAAGCTATTACTTAACGTCCACCTCTCCTAGGCAGTGTCTCCTTGTGGAATTTACCGTAAGTCAGGAGACTTGCATGTGGGCTGTTATCATTGTTAGTCCTCGGAACTTGGGCGCCCACCTGGGTGGTGTTTCCTGTAGTCCTTGAAAGTGGCCAAGGGAGATATCTGATTCCAGAGAAAGCCTTTCCTGAGGCTGTTCTCCAAATACCTGGAATGTGTATGTCCAGAGAGTGATCAGTCTACACTGTTAGTCCTTCTTAGGGGGAAATCAATAGGAAAAACTATGAAGGCACACATGATTTTCATAACAGAATACCGCTGATATATAACAAGCCAAGTAACACCAAAAACTCCTTGGGATTTGGCTTCCTCTGGAGGAATTCCCTGATCCCTCCAGGTAGTGACTTTGCCATAACCAGCTGAGTTCTTATGATATATTCCTGTGGCCTGCAGCACCAGGCTGTGTGAATTAGGTGAATCACTATCCCTGGGCCTCTGTGTGCTGAGTGGAGATAATTAGCCCTGTCCTGTGGTGCTGTTGTCTCTGCCATGGGTCTTATGCCAATTTACCCTCTCCGGGCCTCTCCATTCCCTTCTGCCTTGAGCCCCTGGGATCTTAAAGTGGAGAGCAGCCAGGTGGATCTGGGGTCTGGTGAGATGTGCTCATGGGGCCATGGTTTCCCTTGGTGACTGATGCGATCTCCCCTCATAGATGGCTTCTGGGAGGCTCTGGGTGGGAAGACTGTCTACCGCACATCCCCAAGGCTGAAGGACAAGAAGATGGATGCCCATCCTCCTCGTCTCTTTGCCTGCTCCAACAGGATCGGGCGCTTTGTGGTGAGTCTGGAGGTGACACCTCTGCTTGTGGTGGGTTTGGGGGGTCACTGGACCTCAGAGCCTGGAGACACAGTCTGATGGCCCAGTGCAGGGGAAGGGCCCCTGAAGGCAGGACCGGCCCGTGCACTCATCCTGGGAACCAACGGGGGATGATGCTTCTTCCTTGACCTCCTCTGACCCTCCCCAGATCGAAGAGGTTCCCGGAGAGCTTATGCAGGAAGACCTGGCTACTGATGACGTCATGCTCCTGGACACCTGGGACCAGGTAAGTAAAGGAGAGACGGAGAAGGCCGAGGTAGAGGGGGAAGCTGGACTCTTAGCTCCAAGACGAGCCACAAAGGAGGGCATAAAAGATGTAACACCAGGTGTTTTCAGGGAGATCCTGAATGGCTGCAAGCCATGTCCCCTCTCTCTGAGCCTCCTTTTCCTCAGATGTAAAATGGAAGTGATGTTACCTACCTGGCAGGTGCATGGCCATTGGAAGCTGTAAAGCACTCTAGAAACCCAGGTCACATGACCCTGCACCATGCCCTTCTCCCCTTAGCCTCAGGGGAGCGTGAATTCTGGCTTTAAATCTGTATGAAGTCATGTGCAGGTTAAGTTGCCCAGTGGCCTCTGGAGCTTGGAAGTGTCACTCCCCAGCTCTGGGATCTCTCTGTCATCTGCTAGGGTGGTTTGCTGTAGAGCATGGGTGACGTTCATCCAGCATCAGCTGAGCATCTAAACAGTGCTCTCTAGGGGATGCTGGGAATGAAGGATGCATCAAGTTGACCTCCTCTGCTCCCCCGGGTCTGCTCCCGTGGGAGCGTCAGCTCAGTAACCCTTCTATCAAGTGCCTGCCCCCAGCGCCCTCCAGGCTGTAGAATGGCTAGACACAAAGGCCCAAGTCCGCCTTTCTCCCACGGGTGGCTTCGGGGCAGCCCCGCAGGAAGACGGTGGTTTGCAGCGTGAGCCATCCTGCCGTCATCGTACTAAGCTGTCTGTGACTTCACCTGCTTCTCCTTGGCGGTCTGTGGCCAGTATTTCTTAGCATCTCCATCTTCCAGGCAAAATGCCAAGTGCTGGGAATCCTGAGACAAGCCAAACGGACACAGGGCCGGTACCAACTCAGCGGGATTTCTGGTTCTGTAAGGAACACGCTTGTAAATAAGGAAAAGCCATGAAGCCTGGCCTTTTCTTGTCTAAGGCACTGACAACATTGATTGTCACGAGTAAACGGCAATTGCTCTTGAATGTGATTATCTTGAGAGATGCATAAAAATAGACGTCAGAGCTAGGGAGGTGGCCCAGTGAGTAAAGCACTTGCCACACAAGCATGAGGACCCGAGTTCAGGTCCCCAGAACTCAAGGAAAAGCTCACCGTGATAAGGTGTGTCCTCAGTCCCATGCTCTCAAACAAGAGGAGAGTGGGGGAACCAGACAGATTCCCCGGAAGCTCATAGTCCAGCTAGTCTGGATACAGCACTATGAACAGGAAGGTCCTACTTCAAACAAAGTGTAAAGTGAGGACTCACACCCAAGGTTGTTCTCCGACCTCAACATGTGCATTGTGCCACAAGTAGGCACACATACCTACACACAAAGATTTAAAAAATAGATGATGTGTAAAAACCAACAGAGTAGGTTTTTATGTGTGACCAAACTTGTCATAAGGATCACAGTGACATGAGCTTTTTATTACAAGCTTTAGACATGTGTCAGTCAAGATGCAGAGACTGGTAACCTTTCAGCATGCCTTTGTTGGATGAATGACTAAAAACATCTGTCCACCCATTTGTTGAGTGAATCCACACCTTTAAAGGTGTGACTCATGAACTCTTAAAGAGGGTTTTCCAGCTCTGCCCCCATATTGCAAAGATTTTGAGTGAAGTAGGCTGGGATGAGGAGATGTGAGGAATGGTGTAGCCTGAGGCAAACTGGACCTGTCACCAGAGGTGCCCACCTCTCAGCTTCATCCCAGTGAAGGTGACGGCCCAGCTTCCAGGTCCTCCAGTGTTGTTTTATCTCCGGCACAGTGGCTGCACCTTGATCTACTCCTGTAGTTGTGACTGCACAGTTATTGGCCTGCTTCTCTGGCAGTGGCTGGCTGCTCAGGCTGCACTGACTCTGTCGCTGCCACTAAAGGTAGCTTTAACTAAATCTCCATCATTCTATTTATAGATAAGATGTGATTCAAAGGCTAGGGTGAAAACCTGCTAGCTCAGAGAGGCTGGGTAGCAATTAGCTGACCTTCTCTCCTCCCTGGCATCTCCCAAAAAGCCCATCCTTTCTCTCCACCAAAACAAAAAAAAGCCACGCTACTCCAAATCTCTCCCTACTCCTTCTAGTACATCTCTCTATCTTTCCCAGTCGCCCTCTGAGGCTCTTTGATTACTTTCTGTCAACTAGTTGCTAACTCAGCCTCCTGACCCAAGGTTAATTTTATTTAATTAATGCAAATGCTAACCCAGGGTTCACAGTGTGATCAAATACCCCCAACACTCCTGCACTTCAGGAGAAGTTGGAAACCCAGACTCTTATGCCATCATTGATGACTGGATTCCAAGATAGTGCTATTACAGGCCAACACACGTTAGTGGCAAGCATGTGTAGGTCACTGCTTTGCAGCCTCTGTCCCATGCCTTTCCAGTCGCTGTCTAAAGGCTGTTGGTTGTGGGGCGCTGTGTCTGTTTCTGATACCCAGGACCCACCTCCACCCCTGTTCTTCACCCAGCAGTGACTGTCACCAGCACCTCTCATGTGACTTGCATCCCACATCTCACCCACAGGTCTTTGTCTGGGTTGGAAAGGACTCACAGGAAGAGGAAAAGACGGAAGCCTTGACCTCTGGTGAGGACCCTAGGCTCTAGGGTGTGGGTGGGGACTTTAGCTGTGGGTAGGAGTGGTGGGTGTGGGTGAGCTCTTTGGCTGTGAGTAGGGTCTTTGGCTGTGGGTGGGATCTTTGGGTGTGGGTGGGTCTTTGGCTGTGGGTTGGGGGTGGATCTTTGGCTGTGGGTGTGAGTGGGGCCTTTGGGTGTGGGTGGGGTCTTTGGGTATGGGTGGGGTCTTTGGGTGTGGGTGGGGTCTTTGGGTGTGGATGGGGTCTTTGGGTGTGGGTATGGGTGGGTCTTTGGGTGTGGGTGTGGGTGGGGTCTTTGGGTGTGGGTGTGGTCTTTGGCTATGGGTTGGGGGGGTGGGTCTTTGGCTGTGGGTTGGGGGTGGGTCTTTGGCTATAGGTAGGTAGGAGCAGCTTCTGATGCTGTTCTAGGAGTTAGCTTCCATGGGGATAGGGACTTTCTGCTCATGGTCTGACCTTCTGGAACCCTGCTTGGGGTGATGTCCCAGTGGCTTTTTGTGACTACCTGAGGCAATCAATTCATATTTTGGACATTTCCCATTTCAATCATATTCATATTTTGGAAGTTACATACTTCAATCATATTCATATTTTGGAAGTTTCAGCCCAGGTCAACTGACTCTGGTGATTTTGAGCCTGTGGTGAGGCACTGAGGTTGGAGAGTGTGTACAGAGTAAAGCCATGGAGACTTGGGAAGGGAGAGGGAAGGGTGGGGTCTCATCAAGGGCAATGCCCCAAGCAGCAGAAAACACCACCTCTTAGAGTTCTCACTGCCCCCGGCTGAGGACCACAGCCTTGAGGGACATTCTAGATAAAAGCTACTGCAGGTGTGAAGAGATAAATGTGTCCCTTCAGAATGCCTGAGGGAAGGAAGGAACAGAGGCGAGCCCATGTCCAATTCCCAGCACGCCCTAGAGCTTCCCTTATGGATCCCTTAGGGTCCCTATGTGGGATCCTATCTTGGTAGCTAATCTAGAGATTGAACTGTAGGACTGGTTTCTTTATTTAATATCTTAATCACCAGGGGATGATACATTCAGAGAAGGGCTGAGAACTCTGTGAAGCAGGAATTTAAGTGAAAGTCCCTGTCCTTCCTGTGTTGGGCGCAATCCGAGGTGGTGGTGGTGGTCAGAATATGAGGCCATGTTCTCTGGCAACCCTACTCTCTCTCCGAGGAGGAGACACTAAGAGTCCCTGGGTTTCTTCTCCGTGTGTCTGCAGCTAAGCGGTACATCGAGACGGACCCAGCCAGTCGGGACAGACGGACCCCCATCACTGTCGTGAGGCAGGGCTTTGAGCCTCCATCCTTCGTGGGCTGGTTCCTCGGCTGGGATGACAACTACTGGTCGGTGGATCCATTGGACAGGGCCCTGGCTGAGCTGTCCGCCTGAGTAAGGACCAGAGCCTCCAATGTCACCAGTCAGTGCCTTTGAGAATTGTCCGTCTCCCAAAGAGATCTTGCGGCCAGCAGGATAACTGTGTATATGTGTGTGTGTGTGTGTGTGTGTGTTTGTTTTTTTACAGTAGCCAAAACCAGCCCTGGGAAAATTCAGGGTCTTTTCAAAGTTGCCTCAAGTATCCATGAATTAAGTTCAATAAAAGCTTTTTGAAGTGTGTTCTCTCCAGGTGTGTCACTGTGTGCCTCAGTCCATGACCCTACCCACGAAATAGTCATAGTCTCTCAACCTGCTCCTAACCCTGATGATTCTGAGGTGCCGAGGTAGGTGCCTGCCCCGGGCTGTGAGGCAGCAGATGAACTCCACCCACCTTGAAGCTGATCACACACACACACACTGCTGGGGAATGTCCTAGTCTGTATTGATAAAAAAAAAACAGTGACCAAAATCGATGTGGGGAGGACATTTCATCTTCTGGCTTATCGCCTGTCGTGAAAGGAAGTCGAGGCAGGAACTGAAGAAGAGGCCATGGAGGAGCGCTGCTTATCGGCTTCCTCCCCAGGCTTGCTTATACAACCCAAGCACCACCTCTAGTGGGCTGGGCCCTCCCCATCAATCATTAGTCAAGAAAATGTCTCCACAGACTTCCTACAGGCCACCTAAATGGGATTATATCGCTAGCAATCCGCGGAGTCTGCCTAATGATCAAAGGAATTTATTTGGGGGTTAACTCACAAGACAGAATAAAGGCATTTGTCTCAGGATCCTGGAAGAGAGAAGCACGGTCCAACGCTGTTCTCTGGTGAGATCTGCCCTGGTCTGTCCCAGCATCCAAAACCATGAGGTACTGAAGAGAGACCTTGTACAGGTCTTAAGGGTCCCAAGGGCCACGCCCCAGGGGCATGTACTTCAAGGTCATAGGCAGGTGTAACCTGCTACCTCACTAGGGGCGGTGCTGCAGGGCATGGTGAGAACAGCACCCGCTACACCACCTAATAGAGGCAATTGCTCGGCTGAGGTTCCCTTTCCCCAGAGGAACCTGCTGTGTCTAGCAGACAAAAACTAACGGGCACGGGAAGCAGTCAACCTGGCTGAGCAGGAGAGGGCAGGAAGGAAAGGCAGAGTGGGAGGGTCCTGCTCTCCGCTTAGTCCTGCAGTATCTGCAAAGCTTTTAGGTAGGCTTGGGCCGGAGAGGAAGTGTTTTGTTTTGTTTAATTTGATGGTGTGGTCTGTGTTTGTTTCTTTTTTCAGGATTGAACTCCAGATTCTGTGCAAGTTAGACAAGTGCTCTACCACCAAGCTACACTCTCAAACTGCACTATCTCCCTCTCTCTCTCTCTCTCTCTCTCTCTCTCTCTCTCTCTCTCTCTCTGTAGGTTGGAGGACAGCTTTGAGGAGTCCCTTCTCTCCTATACCGTGTGGGTTCTTGGGATGGAACTCAGGTCACCAGGCTTGAGCTGCAGGCGCCTTTACCATCTGAGCAGCCTCGCCTCCCCGTTCCTGAACCCTCTTCTATTTTATTTTGAGAAAGGGTCTCACTAAGTTGTCCAGGTTTTATTTGAATTGCAAATCTCCTTCTCAGCCACCCCCCCAAGCTGAGGATCTAGGTATTTGCCTCCATGCCCAGCTGTTGTTGTTGTTGTTGTTTTTTGTGTAGCAAGCTGAGTATGATGGAATATTTAATTTTAATCAGTCTTAGGCATACAATTAGTGATATTACATAGATATATAATGTGATGTAAGCTATAACCACTACCTGTACCCAAACTTATAAAATCATTTTTAAAAAGATTTTTAATTTTATGTGTATGAATGTTTTGCCTGTAGGTATATATGTGCACCATGTGTGTGCAGTGCCCAAGCAGGTGAGAAAAAGGAATACTAACTTCTGGAACTGGAGTTACAGACAGTTGTGAGCTGCCATGTGGGTGCTGGGAATCTAACCTGGGTCCTCTTGAAGAGCAGCTGGTGCTCTCAGCAGCTGAACCATCTCTCCAGCCCGATCCAAATATTTTATAGCCCTCAGTCTAAGTGCTTAATAATAATAATAATAACAATAATAATAATATTGTTTTTGCAAGACAGAGTTTCTCTGGATAGCCATGGCTGTCCTGGGACTCACTCTGTAGACCAGGCTGGCCTTGAACTCACAGAGATCCACCTGTCTTTGCCTCTCCAATGATGAGACTAAAGCTGTGGGCTACTAGCCCTTGCTTTTAAGTGTTTATTATTAAATAATAACCCCCCCATCTCTCCATCACCCTAGGATATTTATTCTTCTTTTGCCCTTGATAAATTTGCCTAGTCTGCATACCTCCCCTAAGAAGAGTCATGCAATATTTATCGTCTGTGTCTGGCATATTTGACTTAGAATTATGCTTCCAAAAGCAACCCTTGATCTACATTGATGGGTAAACACTATTCCATTGTATGTACATATCGCATCTTATTTATCCATTCATCCACCATGGATGGTCGGATTATTTCCACCTTTTGACTATTGTGTACAATACTGTTGTGAATGCAGGGCAAAAATATGTATTCTTTGAATGTTCTGAGCCAGCTCTCAAATGAGTTATAGATCTCCTTATGAGCATGAGTCTTACTTCCCCTGTTCTGTGCACTGTCATTAGGAGGCTTGGCCTTGATGGAGTTCAAAGCCAACTACACTCCCTGGAGTAGGAAGTAGACAAGGTGTGTTGCCATAGAGACACCTCCTGTGGTATCTGCCTGTACACACTTTCTACAGCTGGTCCCTTCTGTTCATTCTATTACTCAAAAGACTCTTTGGTGAGATCTCTACCTTGGCAACTGCCGTGCCTAGAGAGGCTCCTGGATCTGCCTTTGGAACACAGGAGAGGTACTCCTTGGTGTCCAAATATGGTCCCTCTAGGCCTGAATCTCTGCTGGTATTCAGAGCATCAAAACTCCCTCTTGGGTACTCCCATGAACTGCTTCAAAAGCTCTTCTTCCTGGAGGAGCCAGACCAGTACAAGGAGCTCAAGGACAGAGCTGTCCCTCCCCTTTCCTTCTGGATTCTTCTGGCCACCTTTCCTCCTCTTGGTCCATGCCACTCCATGTTATAGGATGGAGCTTCTGTATGTGGACTATAGAACAGAGCCCAGGGTGAGGTTTGGATAGTAGGAAGCCTGAGAGTTGTGTGTGTTTACATTGTTGTGTCCAGGGAGCGTTTTAGAAGCATGGTTCCCTTGGGGCCCTGTCTCCAGAGATTCTGACTCAATGCCGGAGTGATGAGGGCAAGAGAGGAGGAGTTTTCCAAGTGGAGAGGAGATGGGTTGGGGGTGGAAGCAGATCATTACAAGCAGAGGTGTAGCAGAAACAAAGGTGGGGTGCTGTGGGGAAAGTGGTTCACTCGGGGGTAGATGTGGCCAGAGCAGCTTGGGAGTGAGCAGTGGGCAGGAGCCTTGAACCTGTGCCAAGGGGCTTGGACTTCATTCTATGTCTGCTTGCCTACTTCCAAAGGTTGGCTCTTTGTAGTCAAAGCAATTGACCTGGCAAGTATAACACCCTGAGAATGCTTAGCAGAATAGGAGACTGTTCCTAGGGCCCGGCCCATAAGCCGTTTTCTCCCAGAGATAAAACAGTTCATCTTGGAGGGAACCACGAAGCTCCAGCCATTAAGCTCCAGAAGTAAACAACACAAAAGCTTCAGGAAGTCCCTGAAGCTGACCAGATCCATTAGGGCTCTCCCTCCCCTAGTTTACATAAGCTGCTAAGGACTGCTGGGAGACATGCTCAGAGAAGCCAGGCTGCCCCAGAGATGCTCAATATTCCAAGCCTGGAAGAGACAACTCTCCCATCTGCTGAGCTGTCAGCTCTGGGAGCTCCAGGTCCCCAGCTTTCTGCACTGTCACCCATGCTGGGGTGGCTTCGGTGATGCAGCTGTCTGAGTCATTTCTGCTCCTGGAGGTGACCCCAATAGACCCATTAGTGGTCTCCTGCAGAGTTGGCTGACTATCTGGGAGAGTGGATACTTGTTCACACCTCCTTGGGATCAGTGTCACACAGTAGGGCTTTCCCTACAGGGAGGTAGAGGTTGCTGTAGACAAAGCCAGCTTACTTCCTGGAAATCCGTGGGTCTGACTTAACCCAATGTAAGATTCCTGCTAAGTGGTGGAAATTACAGATCCTAGAGCATTGTGGGAGTAAGCCTGCCCTGTGCTTGATTAAACTGGATGTGTTGGACTGTATATGATGGAGAACCAGCCCAAACCAAATTCCCTCAGGAGAGTCCAGTCTAGGGGCTTTGGTATCTGACTCAAGCCACTTCGGGTCTAGGGTTCCCACTAGCTCTGTTGGCTTTGAGTATCAGTGTGGTAGTGAAATGTCTGCAGGCATTTTGGCTCTCAACTATGCATCAGCAAGCTGAGGAAGAGACAAATTTGTTGTTTGTAAATGTTTTCCTTGGAGAGAGAGGATGAAATGCTTCCAAGTCCACAGCAAGCCTTTCTTCAGTTCTCAGGAATCCTCATGCCCATTCCTAGTGAGCTCATAGGGCAGTGAGGTCCAGCTGGTTGCTGGGTGAATTTCTCCTCTCCTGAGTGAACATTCTTGGTGAGATCCTGGGGGAACAAGGCAGGGCTTCTGAGGCAGGAAGGAGGCAAGTGGACACAGTAGATGGCTATTTTGTTGACATTTTTAGGGTCAGATGCTAAAAATAAAAACCTTAACAGTAGACTCCTACAGCATTGCGGTGTATAGCCATTCTCAGAGGGTTCAATTTCCAATCCGTCTCTCCCCCAGCAAAACCTTGAGAATTGATTTACTTGTGTTTTTATGAGCGTTTGCCTGCATGTACATGTGTGCACCACATGTGTGCCTGGCACCTGAGGAAGCCAGAGTGTTGGGTCCCCGAGAACTGAGCTGCTGCTGGCTGTGAGCTGCCTGTCGTGACAGGCAGGACAGTGCAGAGGTTCCTCCATCTTATAATCTTGCTGAGGCCATCTCAGCTCTAACTAGAATTTGATCTCCTTGATGGGGAATCCCATGGAAAATTACCCAGTTCTAGTCTAGGAACTCAAGGTCAGGATGTCCTAGCTAACTTATCTTAGTATCCGCTCAGCTGCCGGTTTGCCCAGAACCTCCTCCAGCTAACTGTTACAGCTTCTGTCCAATTGTGTGTTTCTGCAAAGCCTGCCCCCTGAAGCTGAGTGAGATACAGACCTTCAGAAGTCCCATGCTCCAGACACTAAGGGCTACACCCAGGTCCCCAGATACCTGTCCCAGACGGCCAGACTAAAGACTTGCAACTGGTTATAAACTGAGTGGTCATCTCTGGTGAGATGACAATCAGGTACTGGAAGGGAGCCTGGGTTCCTCTGTAAGAGGAACAAGTGCTAACCTTTGAGTCATCTCTCTAGTCCCTCACCCCAGAATCTTTAAAAAATACGATATTTTGTTTTGTATGTGTGGGTGCATGTGCATGTCACGGCAGATCTGTGGAGATCAGAAGACAGCCTGTGGGAGCTGGTTCTTTTTCGCCATGTGTATCCTGGGACTTGAACTCAGGTGGTCAGGCTCGGAGGCAGGTGCTTTACTCACTGAGCCATCTTGCTGTCCCTCCTCCAGAATCTTTGAGGGAAGACCCTCAGCTTTGTTATGAGTGCTAAGTCCTAGATTCCTAGAAGCTCCATTTTTAACAACAGCTTTCAACTTCCTCTCACAGAACCTTCTGGTTACGGGGCAGGTCGTCCTTTTAGTGTCTCCTTTAGACCAATGAGCCTCATCCAGGCCTGGACCTGCTCTATACCTGTCACGGGCATCATTGTAAGAGACGAACAGCCCAAAGATTCCCCTTGGCCTGGTCCACACACCAGGTAGGATAACGACTGGAAGTGAAAGATGGCAGCCTGTGTGCAGTTTTCAGAGATACTCTGCAGCTTTCAACACACCCTCAGCACAGCAGACAGGAACCACGCAAGGTTGGGGTGCAGACTGGAGAGTGCAGGGCGAGAAACCCTCAGGAGCACCGTTTTCGAACTGGGATCTGCCGAATTCTATGAGGCACTTCTGTGATCTTACAAACTGGATTCAAACTCCATTTAAGTGGTAAGAAAATCCAATGCTAAGAAGCATAGCTGAGTGGAGAGCCCAAGTTAAAGTTAAAACTACTTTCTGTAGCTCAATGAAGCACTTAGGTGCTACAGATGTGGACACTCTGGGAAGAGACACTTTAAATCTTTCAACAGGGGATCATTCCCTTGGAAATAAAGGTTTGCTGCTAAAAGGAAATCTGAAAAGCATTGGTAGGTGACTAGGCCTGGGAAGACAGTGTGGGAGCTCAAATGGTGGTAACCACGTGTGGGAACAGTGTGGGGCTCACATGGTGGTAGCCACGTGTGGGAAGACAGTGTGGGACTCACAT
>CABHPR010150239.1:38874-55485 GCA_902168415.1 Peromyscus melanophrys
CCCCACACATTCTCTCTCTCTCTCTCTCTCTCTCTCTCTCTCTCTCTCTCTCTCTCTCTTACAGTAGCAGCCTCTGAGTAAAAATAGGATTTGAAATGATGGGAAGCGCTTCTATACTAAACATTCAGGGCTGCTCACTCTTTTTCAGTGAGAGTGTTTTATTACTGTGGAATTTAAAAAGGAAATCACACTAAAACAAGACAAAACAGAACCTAAACCAATGGAAACATTACCTTGGCTCTTGCCTCCCGGGCGGCTTCTGCCTCTGCAGCCATGGCTCTCTGGAGCTGGATGGGGAGTTTCACATCCTTAATCTCCACACGTTCTACCTTTATTCCCCAATCATCTGTGGCATCATCCAGCGTGCTCTGGAAGGAGAACAGACAGCAAGTGAGGCACCAATGCTCCTGTCCAGATGCTAAGAGCTGGGATGTGGTGTCATGAGGTTTGGTGACAGTGGCAGAGAAACAGCATCCCAGGGGCTGAAGCAGGGGCTGGAGAGAAAGGGAGCTGCTCTGGTTCTATCACAGATGAGCTAATGTAGGTGTTGGCAAGCTTCTAAGGGGCCATCAAGGAACTGTTTATCTGCAGTCTCCACTGCAACTATTCCAACATTCTGCCTTGCTCTCAGTGGTCAAGAGCAGCATGGGTAATACACAAGGGAACAGCTGAGGCTGTATTCCAGTGAAACATCATTACAAATACAGCAGTCAGCCTAAGGGCTAAGCTTACTTTATCAGTAGTTTGTCTATCCGAGTCAATGTGATGCCATGCAAACCCCATTGAACCGCACTCTCTATTTCATGAGGCTGTGATGATGTCACACAGATCACATACTCTTAGCAGGGGAGGTGGTGGTAATGCTGAGGTAGAACCACAAGGTCAGCCTGGGCTACAGAGCAGGTTACAGAGCTCTGGGCTGTAGAGATAGCCTTTTCAAAACAAGGAGGTCACAGACTTAGCCATGGGGAAACCTCTACAATGGCAGGAATTCGTATTTATAGTACTGGGACTTTGGAATAAGCCAGTCTTACTATTAGTAACATCTGCCTCGCAGTCAAGACTGGAAAGCATGACAGTTACACACGGGTTCATGGACTTGTCCACAGGCTCAAGCTTTAGTGGTATTCTTGCAGAATAACCTCCAAACCATTATGATCTACGATGAGGATAATATAGATTCTGGGGAAAAATAAAACACTGGAAGGAATTTAAAAACAGCTTGCACCTGAGTGCCATGAACCCATGGGTGTTGGTCTGAAAACATTTCTAATAATATCTGGAAGCCTAAAAAAGAAAAAAGGGCAGCTGCCACCCCCCCACACCCTTCCTGTCTGGGTGAATCAATGCCCTCGACGATCATGGACTCCACTCTGCTCTCCCTCTAGGCTAGCCGGGAGCAACGCCTTCCTCACCTGCATGTGGTGTGCGATCTCCTCCCGGTCAGACAGGATCTGAGACAGGTTCTTGGTCCCCAGGGCATTCCTCAGCGTGGTTTGTGCCAAAAGACGGGTTGCCGAATCTGCATTGGTGATATTTGCCACAGCCAGGGTGGCATTCTGAACACGGTAATAGACCACGCCATCCACACTGATTGTCACTGAATCCTTAGTGAGGACCTACAGGAGGAAAGAGGCAATCATACAGCGGCCACAGCTTCTTCATTGTCACTTCAAAGGCTCTTCTATGAATCCTTAAGCAGTAGCTGATTTTCTTGGGTAAGGCTTCAGAAGGTTAATTACACCTTTAGAGATTTAATAAAACATTCCTATTTATCCAACTCCACAGACTCAATCACTCGACAAATTTTGAGATGCCACTCATAAGCTGGCATCATTCTGGCTCACTTTTTCCTGCCACTCAATGTCTTTCTCAGTGGACTTCCTGACTCACAGTCAGGCACACCTCTTGTGCCCACCCTCTGTACCTCTGTGGAGCGATGCACTGAGTGGGATGTGTGGATGCCTCTGTTTCTCCCTTAGACTCTGATTTTCTTTTCCTTCCTTTTTGTTTTGTTTGTTTGTTTGTTTTGAGACAGAGTTTCTCTGTGTAGCCCTGGCTGTACTGGAACTTGTTCTGTAGATCAGGCTGGCCTCGAACTCACAGAGATCCACCTGCCTCTGCCTCCTCAGTGCTGAGATTAGAGGTATGTGCCACCACCTGGTGACTGAGTTTCTCAGGGGCAGTTTTTCTTTGTTTCTCTAGCATGGCAGAGGGTCCCTAAGTAAAAGATGAGCTGAAATGAGATCCTAGAAACTGAGTGACGAGCCATGCAGGAGCGGAGGCCAGCACCTGAGCTGGTTCCGCTTGCACCCAGCTGGGTGGGCTGTGGCAGGCTGTAAGCCATGTGACCTGGCAGCCCCTCATCTGCCTCCTGTCCTTACTTCTGTGAAGACCAAGGGAGGAGGTGTCATGAAGGAAGCTGGGGACAGCTACGTCAGTGAAAAGTAATAGCCACAGCTAAACAGCCTCGTAGCTCTGCCAGGCATCAAAGCAGCAGTCCTCTTTTGTTGTTTAGTAATCTAAAAATACCTCTAAGTTGGAGAAGAGGGGAACCTGTTAACAAACATACAGTTCATTACCATCTCGTGTGACAACCTCTCACAATGTGATGAGAAAATGAGTGTCACTCGCAGATCTTGCCACTGTGGCTGTCATAGCTGTGTTCAGAGCTGCAGGGTCTCTGCTCACTGTTTACTGTGGCAGAGTGTTCGTCTCCCTTTTGTAGCAAGATCACAGGGATGGGAAAGAGTTGCTGGCCAAGTTCCAATCCACTCTGGGTTTGGCAGCTTGCAGGGGAAAGGGAGCAGGGAAAGGCAGAAGCCCACAGCAACATGCCAGATGCCCGCAGTGTTTATACAAGAAAACTCCACACAATTCCCAGTCCCCCAAGGGGCTCCTGAGAGCCCATCTTCCTGAATGACAGGGAAACATGCAGAGAATCCGGAGACGTGTGGACTGAGAAGTACACCCGTACCAAATGCTTGGATCAGTACCAGTAAGGGAGTTCCCAGTATGGTGTCTGGATTTTGTGATTTATGGTAAGACAAAGTCAGGCTCCAACATCATGCTGAGTTCCTGGACTGTGCCCAGGGAACACTGCTCTCCCTGCTCTCCCACAGCTAGCCCCTTCAGCAGCCTGGGGGGCTCCTGTCTGCAATGGTATTATGTCTCCTAACATAAGGGCACCAAATGGCCATGCAGAGCTGGTGTCCAGTGCAGTTAACCCTGAGCAGAGGGGAAGCAACAGAGAATCCCAAGAGCCGAGGATTTGTCTCACTGCGACTGCACCCTTCTAGGAACTGACTGTCACGCCGACTGTGAGCTGTTTGGGAAGAAGCCTGGAAAGGCTCGAAACGATCACAGAGATTCCTAAAATGCCAAATGAGCAGTTTCTAATTCTTTGGCTTCTAACTAATTTATCTTGAATAAAAATAGGAAGAATGGAAGAATGTTGAACTAGATTGGATTTTGTTGTTGTGGTTTTCTGTCAGAAACCCATGAGAAAGTGTGGTCAGAACAATGATGACAACTCGATGTCCTTGGGTGTCGTCACACTGTGTTTCTAACAACAGCAACAAGCACTCATACAGCATTTCAGGCTCAGGTTCTGCGCTAAACAGTTCCCATGCGGTATCTCGATTACTCCTTACAATACCCCATTAAGTAGGCCTTATCATTATGACCTCCATTTTACAGTTGAGGATATTGAGACACAGAGAATTTAAAGACCTACTCAAAGTCACAGAAATGGGAAAAGAGAAGGCAGTCAGGGCTGCAAGCTCTGGCCTCCCGGGGTCAGGCAGCCGAGTGTGAGCCCTCAGTCATAGTGAGAACTGCTCACCTCCTGAGGAGGGATATCGAAGGAGATGGTTCTCATGTCCACCTTGATGAAGCTGTCAGTGCACGGCAGGATAAAAAACAAACCTGTAACACACACACAGGACCAGAGAGACCCCATTAGGTTCAGCTTATTCTTGACCAGTTCCAATGGAATCAATCCCGACTGCTGTTTCTAACACCCCACGCTCACTTCTCACGCTAAGAACTTTAGTTTCTCTATGATCCATTTTCCTGAGCTGCAAGTCCTGAGCGATGTAGGTCTCTCGGGACTTACCCTGCCCCTCTGGACTCCGCCCTCTCCTCAGGCCCTGTATTCTCACTGGAGGCTGGTCCTACAGCACCTCCGCTCTGCTCTTCTCTCCCCACATGGCTCTGATATGTTGCTATTTCCTCTCTGCAGCTAGTACTGCTTCACGCCTCAGCATTCAGACAGGCCAGCCATAGTTGTACATGCAGATATTTATAACACTTGGCAGGCTGAGGCAGGAGGACTGCTGAGAGTTTGAAGCCAGGGTAGGGTACACAGTGAGTTTCAGGTCAGCCTGTGAGAGGGCCTCTATAGTGGTATTTTATTTGTGCTGAAATGTGATTTTATTTGAATGTTAATAAATAAAGTTGCCTAGGGGTCAGAGCTATTAGCAAGCCATAGGGAAAGCCAGGGCGGTGGTGGTGCATGCCTTTAATCCCAGCACTTGGTAGGCAGAACTAGGTAGATCTCTGTGGGTTCAAGGATACAGCCAGCATTGGAGACACACGCCTTTAATCTCAATACCAACCATAGAAGACCTGGAGTGACCACAGACAGGCAGTGACGAGACGGCCATGTGGTTGGGTTTACAACCAATGAGAAGGCAGAACAGAACTCTATTTAAAGACAACGCACAGGAAGTAGTTCCTTTTCGGAGAGGTCTCTTGGCGGGAGAGGCTAGCTGGCGGCAGGCGGGTAAGGCTCTTAGCTCTGACCTCTTGGGCTTTTATCTTTACATTGGCTCTGTGTCTCTTATTTAATAAGATGGTTGGTTACATCTACAGGCCTCCAGAAGAAAAGAAAAGAAAAACCAGCCAGCGGGTCTGGGACGGCTCAGGAGTTACGAGGCTCTTCCCGAATGACCCAGGTGCAGTTCCCAGCACCCACACAGACAGCTCACAACTGCCTGTAATTCCAGCCCCAAGGGCTCCCACTCTTCCGGATTCTGAAGGCATCTGCACTCACGTAAACATATCCACATATAAACACATAATTTATTTATTTGTTTGTTTGTTTATTTATTTATTTTTGGGTTTTCAAGACAGAGTTTCCCTGTGTAGCCTTGGCTGTCCTGGAACTCACTCTGTAGACCAGGCTGGCCTCGAACTCAGAGATCCACCTGCCTCTGCCTCCGGAGTGCGGGGACTAAAGGCGTGCGCCACCACACTTGGCTAACATATAATAAAAATAAATATTTAAAACAACAAAACAAACAAAACCTATGGGAAAGCTTTGCCTCACCTGTCACTTCAGGTTCGTCGCTCTTCTCTGGGTCTTCCGTGCGCTCTTTCAGGGTTCTGTGGCTACTGTATCATAACACTAAATGCAGGGTGTGGCTATCTCATTCTTTGTTGGTGTCTGGTTGTTGGACAGCAAGCCCTTTGATAAGGGGACCATGTTCTGTTCTCCTGGGAATTCCCAGAGCCTAGCTGGGTGTGGCGGCACATTCCCGTAAGCCCAGCATCTAACTGAAATCTTTTCCTGGGTTGGGATCCTCATGCTCAGCCTCCCACAGTTGTGGCCAAGGCCAACGATAACCTAATAGCTCTAAGTAGATAATAACAGGAAGGGTGGGACTGCACCCAGACTGGCCCGAGCCACTGGAAGCTACTGCCACACAGCTTCTGCTCCAAGCAGAGGCCTCACTGGGGACTCACATCAGTAAGACATTCCAGTCTGGCAGAGTAGAGAGGGCTCAGGAGTTAAGAGCACCTGATGGTCTTCCAGAAGACCAGAGCGTGATTCCCAGCACCCACACTGTAACTCCAGCTACAGGGGATCCCATACCTCTGGCTTCTGTGGGCACCAGCACTCATGTGCACACCCCCCACACACACACACACAAATGAAAAAAAACAAACAAAAAATCACAACACTTTAGTTTCCAGATGGAAACCTAGTACTGACCAGGCCCTCTGGCGCCTCCTTGCAAAATGCGACCCAGTCTGAAGATGATGACTCTTTCATACTCCTTTACAATCTGGAATAAAACAGGAATGAAAAGTCACCATGATGAGCACACACATTTATGAACAGAGCTTCTTAAGAATGTCTCTGCCCTGACCAGGTTCAGAGCATCTGTCGTTCTCTCCATTTCCTGACAGTTTCTATAAACACTGTATACAGTGTTTACTATACACACACTTCTATACTTCTCTTATACTCCAGGCCAGTATGGTATCCCTCTATCTGTCCCATAGATCAAGTGGCTTATGGAGGTAGGAGTTGACCCTGTTCCAGAAATGAAAGAAATGCTCTTTACCTTTATGCAAATCCATATTGATACTGGGAAGGTAATAACTACGAACAATAAGGAGAACGCCACCAAAATCCATCCACAAGGTCCCAATTCTGCCTTGGAGTTATCTGTTGAAAACAAAACCATACAGCCTGTTATGGGCAGCATCACGTCACCCCACCTCTCCGGAACAGCTCTGTGATTGCCCTTTTGCTGGCTGCTTTGCCTGAGTTTCTACATCTAATTCTCACACAGCCTGGAAACATGTACCTACTACTCATTTCTCACATTACCCTGCAAACGCTAATCTAATACCACTTATTTATTTTGCCTCATGGTGTGAAATAACAAAATAACAAAAATGAAGATTACTCAGCTTCTAACAAGACAGATCCACGTATAGTGAGGAATAAAGACTGTTTTGGGGGCTGGAGAGATGGCTCAGTGGTTAAAAGCACTGACTGCTCTTCCAGAGGACCTGGGTTCAATTCCCAGCACCCACATGGCAGTTACAACTGTCTGTAACTCAAAGATCTGACGCCCTCACACAGACATATATGCAAGCAAGACACCAATGCACATTAAATAAATAAATACATTAATTAATTAATTAACTAATTAATTAAAGACTGTTGTTGATTAGCCTTTGGTCTTTTGGGAGGCCTACCACCCAGCTCCCAAATAAATCACACATGGAGGCTTATTCTTAATTATAACTGTAGGGTCTTAGCTTGGCTTGTTGCTAGCTAGCTTTACTTAAATTATCCTGTATAACTTTTGCCTTTGGGCTTTTACTTTTCTCTATTTTTGTATACCTTTCATTATTTTTTACTCAGTGGCTTGCTGTGTCGCTGAGTGGCTGGCCCCTGATATCTTCCTCCTTTTCTGGCTACTTCTTCCTCTCCTCTCAGACTTCTCCTTCTATATATTCTGTCTGCCAGCCCCATCCATCCTTTCTCCTGCCTAGCTATTGGCCGTTCAGATCTTTATTAGACCATCAGGTGTTTTAGACAGGCACAGTAACACAGCTTCACAGAGTTAAACAAATGCAACATAAACAAAAGTAGCACACCTTAAAATAATATTCCCCAACAAAAGACAGCTATAAACCAGGTGGGAAACAGAGAAACAGTGTCTGCTCGGAACATTTAGAAATGTGGAATAGGGAGAGTGACCCACACGGGGATGGAGGTTGGAGTGGAGTGGGATGGGTAGATGACAGCCACGATCAGCTTCCTAACAGCAAGAAAAATGCCAACAAAAAGGCAGAGAGAGAAACAAAGTGGGTGTTCTAGTTCATGGGGCAGCACGACTCATGACAAAGCCGTGATACAGGCACGTAATCCCATGACAGTGTTTACATGAACAGATTACTTTCGCACACTGTTGCCCCTGGCTTATGAGCTGCCTCCCATTTCCTGATTAGCAAAGGGGCTGTTTCTGGTTTCTTGCTATTAAAAACAACGCTGTGACGACATCATTGTACTTGGCCTCCTCCTTCTTCTGCATGTAAATAGTGTTTTTGTCTGATTACAAATCTAAAACATATACACCCTGCTGCAAACCCCAGAAACAGTAACTATTTCAATACACTCTTCCAACCTCTTTCCTGGTTCATACTATATTTTAAAATTCAAATAAATAAAGTTAGTAGCATATTTCCCCTCTATTATTCTTTTAAATCTTTATTAGCCTCTATAGCCATGAACTTGTGCTTTTCCTGTTTTTGACTTTACAAAAAGAAACAAAGGTGTTACACTACCAAAGTTCACAAAGGCCAGTGAGATGGCTCAGCAGGTAAAGGTGCTTGCTGCCAAAATGGAGGAACTTGAGTTCGATCCCTGGGACCCACCTGGTGGAAGAGGACCGATTCCTGCACGTTGCGCTCCGACCACCACAGCCACGCTCTCACATGGCGCTGTGGCACGTATGCTATGGTGCACATATGCTATGGCATGCATGCACGCGCACACAAACACATTTTTAAAAAGTGGGCACAAACAAGTGCAGCCTCTGCTCCACCCCATCTCCCCATTTCTGCTTCCTCACAAACAGCAGATCTCTGGCTGCCCTTGTCGTTGTCTCTCCAGGTTCTAATAACCTGCCCGCTTGGACTCCCCTTGTCTTTTCGGTTCCGAGCAGCATCGGTGATTTCTCACCGTGGAAGAGAATTTGGTTCTTTATCTCTTCCTCCACCACAAACAAGCAAAACTGTACCGGTAATTTTGGTTAAATTAATAACCATCAGTATGTCAGTCAAAGCTAAGTCATGCACTAAAGTACCACTAACTTTCCTTTCTTTATTTTCTTTTTATAAATTTTTTTTATCGGTGTTTTTGCCCGTATGTATGTCTGTGTGAGGGTGTTGGATCCTGGAGTTACAGACAGTTATGAGCTGCCATGTGGGTGCTGGGAATTGAACCCCAGTCCTCTGGAAGAGCAGTCAGTGCTCTTAACCACTGAGCCATCTCTCCAGCCCCCTAGCTTTCCTTTCTAATACTATTTTTTCTATTTTCTTTTTTCATTTTGCCTAGTCTGATATAGTTCCTGCTGATCTAGCCTTAATCCTTAATCCACAGTCTAAATCTCCTTTCAAAACAGTCGAGTGTTGTATATCGGGTGTAGGTTCATTTGGGTTTGTGGAATCAAGACACAGAGGCATCTTAAGGATAAAATTAGCCTTTCCAGCTGCAGGGGAACCAGTCTCTCCAGACTGACTCCCTCGTAGCTTAGCAAAGGGCTTTTTAAAAATTGTTCTCCAATTTACACCTTTTAGCAATTTAGTTAATTTCTGTATCCCAAAACCTCTTATTTAAGCTCCCCAAAGGGACACTGCCAAATTCAAAGTCTCAGTTAAGGAATACTTGCCCTGATTGTCCCCCAACCAAGTTTGCATAGGCTTTGCGCCTTTAGAATAAATTCTCAGGCAGGACTCACCTAGAAGGTACCAGGATACGAAAGGGAGCACTCACAGAAGGCAGATTAGGGCTAGTGCTGACAGGTGAAAGAGGCTGCCAGGCAGAGTTACTGCTCAGAAGAAAGGGTAAAGCAGAAAGAAGGCTCCACAGGGCACATGGGGGAGAGAGAAAGGTGTTGGCAGCTAGACCAAGTGCTCTGAAACACAGGAGGGGAAGCCGGAACACAGTGAGTGGTCCAGTTATGTGTGTGATGTCTCCTCTGTGTCACGGTGTCAGGAACCTGTCCTCAGACACACAAAGTAATCTAAGCTCATCCTGGCACTTGTAGGTCATAATTCCTAGGGCACACCTGAGGCAGGGCCACTGTGCTGTGCTGCTTGTGAGAGACTTTAGCAAGTGTGGCACAAATGGTGGATGAGTACTTTGAATCCCACTTCACAGATGAAGGAGCAGAAGCATCAATGCCTTCCCATAGGGCGTGACGGACACTTTCCTACAAGCCGGGCACTGTGTTAAGAAAACTTTAAAAATTTGATGGCTACCACCAATATTTAGAACCATCCAGTGAGGGCTTTGTTTTGTTTTTTAAATAGAGTCTTGCTATGTAGCTAGGCTAGCCTGAACTCACAACCCTCCTGCCTCAGCCTTCTGTGTGCTGAGATTAGAGGGATGTCCACCATGTCATGTTAATTCCATTTTATGAATGAAGTAACAGAAACACGACTTTCCCAAGGTCTCGCCAGGACCGACAGGAATTCAAAGGTCATGCTCTAAGTCTCTTTGACCCCTTACCATTAAATGTAAAGGGTTGTCATTAAAGAAGTTTTCATGTTTGGAGTACCTTCCTAACCTAGTATCCAACCAGGAAACATAGCAGGTAGGCAGCATTGAGGAGGAAATCTGGTATTCTCACAGAGGAAGCTCTCTTCACTCTAGGTAGACCTCTTAATTTTAGCAGAAAAGCTCCAAGTTTCAGAGCCACACTGAGGTCTAGATTCTATGTGAAGTAATTCCCAAAGAGGAACAGACTGGCTGCCAATGTTTATCTGACGACATTTAGTGCTCTCTAAAATAGTGCCTAAGTCTCCCAGGCTCCGGGCAAAGTGCAGAGCTCCTGATCATATGCTCCCACAAATGTACTAAAAGCACTTTATTTCTTTATGGTGCTGGGGACCCAAACCAGGGTCTTGAATACAATAGGTAAGAGTGTTCCCATGAACTACAAACACAGTCCTTCTTGCTCATTTTGATACTATCAAGATGCAGCGCAGTATCCTGGAAAAGAAGAGAAAGGATTGAAGGACTGATGGGAACTAGTTTCTTCACTATAGAATGACAGTGAGTATTACATGGCCTTACAGAACTGCAATAGTGCTCAATAAACACAAACTAGAGGTTCCTAGGACCCTTCTACTGTATTCAGGGAAAAGAATATTCCACCCAAATTTCCAGGATAAAAAAATGGTAAAATAGCTAGTACTTGCTCTTTTTGGAAAGAAATCCTCTTAAAAATGAGTTTATTCACCACTTACTTTATGCTATCCCCAGCCAACCTAGGCTTCAACATTCATAGATCCACAGAAAGTACATTTTCAAAGATGTCCCCATATGTACAGGTCAGGAAGCTTGGCCCTGTTACCCAGATAAGGACATGACATCAAAGATGAGGACCAGGGAGCTGGTGGGTAGTCTAAAAACTGGACATAGTCTTGTCCATATCAGATGCCTGGCTAGAAATATTAAAGCAGCCATGATTGCTGGGGAAACAAGACAAAGCCATTCTCAGTTACTCACCGAAATTTCATGAGCCTCATTTCCTCATAGTTTCTCAGTTATTAATTTAGGATTGTCTCCTTCTATCAGCTTAAGAGGTAAATGACAAGTAACAGGAAATCAATATTCCTGAGATATCTAGGCTTAAATGCTTATCAGTGCTTCACTGGGGGAAGACTTCTAAAGATCAGGGATCCCACGATACGTGGCTGTAAATTTTGCTTTGCTACGTTTTTCTGCATTTTCTTTTTCCACTGTGAAACTCTTTTTTGAAAACCGCATTGAAAATAAACTGTTAACCAATCAAAACCAGGACTTATGGGGTTGGAAAGATGGCTCAGCTGTTCAGAGCACTGGCTACCCCTCCACAGGACCTGAGTGTGATTCCCAGCATCTGTGTGGGAGCTCACAACTCTCTGTAACTCAGATCCCAGAGGATCCAATGCCCTCGGCTGGCCTCTGCAGACATTGCACGCATGTGGTGCACAGACGTCCCTAGAGGCAGAAGACTGATGCCAATCAAAATAAATGAGCCAGGCGGTGGTGGCACACATCTTTAATCCTAGCACTTGGGAGGCAGAGGCAGGTGGATCTCTGCGAGTTCGAGGCCACCTTGGTCTACAGAGACAGTTCCAGGACAGCTAAAGCTACACAGAGAAAACTGTCTGTAACAAATAATAATGCTAATAATAATAATAATAATAATAATAAAAAATTAAAATATTTCAAAAGGACCTAAAATTATATATATATGTATATATACATTTAAATTTATTATTAGTCAAATTGAACTTACCTGAAGAAAACTAATATAAAACCAAACTAAAACATAAAAAGGTACAAGTTGTACAGTAACTTTTGTTACCTGGCTCCAGGGAAAGTAGGAGTACCTTCCTTATAAGCTCCTAGACCAATGTTCAGAGCAGTGTATGTTGCTACCCATCTGTGCAGCTGGTTTATTTTAAGATGAACTGGAGTTGGCATGACTAAAAGTCCTTGGGAGTAATGGGTCCCATTCACCATTGAGATCTAATTACTCTAAAATTCAAAATGTATTGGATTTCCTCTGCTGAGAAAGGCCAGAAACACATCTCACATCTAAAATTAGGACGCAGTCACACGCACCATGGAGCAAGGGAAAGGGATGGGCTGAAGAGTTGCTGAGTCCATCTGAGTTGCAGCAGTTAGAGGCAATCCTTTCCTTTTCCTCACCCAGAATGTGGCTGAAACACTTTGTGTTGTAAACTTATGAACAGTATTGTCTGGGTAGAGACAGATAGGACAGCTGGGAATTTTATCTTAAAACCACACATGCTATCTGGGTCTAACAGCACTTTTTTTTTTTTAGGGGTAAATGGTCAGTGAAAGTAAAGTCTTGGCAATTTTTAATTTCTTCTTAAAACATTTATATTCAAGACACACCCGTCCTCCTTTTTAAATACCATGATTGCGCAGCAGATGGTTAGAATTTAGCAAGCTTTTTCTTGAGAGGGGCAAAGAGGAAACAGGCTTTGCAGACCAGAGTCTGAGCAAATGCTCCAGTCTACCATGGCAGTATAAAAACAGCCATGGGCAGCACACAGATATGTGCAAGGGTCATGGCTGCATTCCAGCAAAACTCACTTACATACACTGTAATCTGATGTTCATGTGTAGCAAAACATTCACCCTTAAAAAAAACTGTATACAAATGTAAAAGCTGGACTGAAGGGTTCTTTTTCTTTTAATGTAAAAACTATTTACAGTGGCTCAGCAGTTAAGAGCACGTGTTGCTCTGGTAGAGGACCTGGGTTTGGTTCCTAGCACTTATATGGTGGCTCACAACTATCCATAATCCAGTTCCAGGGGATCTGAGACTCTCTTCTTGACATAATAAGCACCAGGCACACATGTAGTGCACATAGATGCATAGACAAAACGCTCATACACATCAAATAAAATTTAAAAATCTAAAAAATTCCCAAAAGGCTATTCACCAAAAAAGAGAGCCTGTCAGCTGATTTCTCAGGAAGTGTGTGTGGAGTGAAGAGATACTCCAAAGGACAGCATCATGACAAACCCCAGAAAACACAGGCCAAGTCGGTGACTGTCGGTGAGTGGAGCCGCTGCCTTTTTTTCTGGGAAGAGAAAGGGAACCTCCTGCATGAACCAGACTGAGGCGCCAGCAGAAGAGATGCCAGAGCACAGTGCAGATCATTCTGTCCGAAAGAGTGCCAGCTGCTTTCCTCAAGTGTCTATTCTTAAAAACAAAAAAAACCCAACCCAAACCAAACCAAAAACGGACCACAGACTTTTTCTTCTCAGGAGGGTTAAACATGACCCTACGGAGAAGCACAAGAACTCTTCAGAAAAAAAAGAAAGCAATTTGATAGTGAGCACTGACGTATTAAGTTTAGGCTCAGCCCAAGAGTCATACAAACAGGACAGGCACTCCTTATGTTGGCCTTTCTCCTCAAAACTTTTATTTTAGACATCTTAAAAATATCCAGGGGGCTAGAGAGATGGCTCAGAGGTTAAGAGCACTGGCTGCTCTTCCAGGCTCTTCCAGAGGTCCTGAGTTCAATTCCCAGCAACCACATGGTGACTCACAACCACCTGTAATGAGATCTGGTGCCCTCTTCTGGTCTGCAGTCATACATGCTGTATACATAATAAATAAATAAATCTTAAAAAAAAAAATCCATAGTTAAGAAACCCTCATGAGTCTTTGGCCAGTATGGTGGTGTGGTGCACGCCTTTAACCAGCACTCAGGAGGAAGAGGCAGGAGGATCTCTGTGAGTATGAGGCTAGCCTGACCAGTGCACAGAGTGAGTTCCAGAATAGCCAGGACTACAGTAGAAAAACCCTGTCTCAAAAAACAAACAAAACAAAACAAAACAACAACAACAAAACTCATTATGTTCATTTAAAAGGGAAATAAAAAGCATAGGACACTAGATTCCCAATTCTTCCCTTAGATGAACGGCTAAGACAAATGTAAGAGATTGACAATTTAGTGCCTGATTCCAATCCTACCACTCCATTTTCTTATCAGTGAAAATGCTTTAAGGTCACTATTAAATAGCTCATAAGGAATTAGTGTTTTGTTGGGTGAATTGCCTTCTGGGACTGATATACCATGGAGAAAACATGAGGCCTAACGATCTGCTTGGGGACTCTACCTCAGGAGAGGAACAGATCATAAACGGGGTAGTAAGTTAGTTCTAAACCTCATCAGGCCATCTGTCACACAGCTCTCCCACTCTCCCCTGAATGGGAATCCAATGCGAAATGAGTCTAGCTGTCACTGATCTCTTTATTCCTTGCTTTCTCCACGAAGTAATGCCATAACAACTTGTAAAGTTTCAAAAGAAAAGTCACATATATCTGTGGGGGGTCTCTGTGACCACCATGGCCAGCAGAGGGTTGATCCATGAGAGAGAAGAAGGCAGTTTGGTTAACATGACTCAGTAGCCAGTGTTGGCTCAAACTTTTGAGTCTGACCCAAGTAGTTTATTTTAGGCATATTCAAGCACAGCACAATTTGGTGAAAAAATTTCCTAATGATAATTAACTCAATTCTGTGAGACAATAAAGCTTAAGACATGGCTACATTGAAGCTATTTGTAAAGTACATGTGACATCTTCCATAAAGATGGGGCCAGTAGATTGGCTGAGAGAAACAAGCTCATGATAAGGCCTGGGGGAGGACCTGGTGTGATCTCAGCCATTAAGCTTTGAACCACCTCTGCTCTCTGCCTTCTGGGTGGAAAACAGGTTTTGCACCTCTCTCTTTGAAGAGACAACCCTGTGTGTTCAGCATTTCTGATTCCCCTAGTGCTTCTATGTATCTTCTTATTTGATAATCCTGGCAGACAGGATTATGCCTAACTGTATGACGAGGAAGTGACTCTGGAAATTGAGGAACTCGCCTAAGCGACCCAAGCAGTGACGGTGCTGAGACCACAACCAGTCTCTTCCCGCTAATGCCGCTCTCATTTCCTTACACTACACTATCTTCCCATAAGTGCGCACTCCAGGGGACAACAAATTTTATTGTCTCATACTTGAAGGTATTTTCTTGGTTGTGTCTTCAAGGCTCCACCTACTAAAATATCAAACAAAAGCTTGAGGTTCAAGTTTCTTTAGTAGTCCCAGAACACAGACAGAGCCAGAAAAAGAAAGAACAAGTGTGTAATAAAGAACTGGCCACACTTTTTTTCTTCTTGATCCTCAACTTCTGTTTCTGTAAGTGAGGCCTTAGTCGGTACAATATATTTTCTTGCCCATTTTAGTCCTTTATTGTTAACACAAAACTAGCTAAGTAGTCTGTCTACAGTAAGAATGTATAATATGGAACATGACGGCCATATCCTAAAATCAATGAACAACAACAACACTTGAGGAGATTATTTACTCCCTCCCACTTCCTTTTTCTTTTAGCAAACATTTTGTTCAACTACTATGTATTTCACACCAAGTTCTTTTTTCCCCCTAAACAGAGTTTCTCTGTGTAGCCCTGGCTGACAGGAACTCTGTAGATCAGGCTGGCCTCGAACTCACAGAGATCTCCTGAGTGCTGGTATTAAAGGCGTGTGCCATCACCATCTGGCTCATACTGAGTTCTTAGAATGAGGCTAAAAAGGAGAGGGTAACAGGTGAAGCTAACTGATAAATTACAGTACCATGCTGAAGTATGCACAGGACTCCAGGCAGATACTGCTATGTGGTCATGAACAGCCTAGAGGAAACTGCTTTTCTGTGAGGTCTTCATAAAAACTCATCTTTAGTCCCTTCTGCATCACTTTATCAACATCTTACATGTTTAAAAGCAGACTAGACAGTTACTCTATCCTTTACAGTGTGAAACTTACACTATTCAGGGACACTGACATCTATTTCGTCATAAATATATACACAACATCTCTGTAGTCTTGGACTTCATTTATTACCACTGATGGTTTAATTTAGGTTAATTATTGAGGTTACAAAGTTCTCCCCAAACTGATCAACTGTAACAACTGAGATAAACAGATCAGTCCCATGATTCTGCTTGTTTTCAAGAGATCCTCCCAAAGGGACTTATCTTGTTGACAAGGCTCTTCACTACAACAACACATCTCTTCGAAATCCAGCTACGATGTTCCATTACAAACTGAAGGCACTGGATTTAGGTAAACTTCCTTGATTACTCCTAGGTTTGGTCATATTTATCTCTCTAGGACTAATTCTCTACAAAGACACAATGAGGTAGAGCTGGGGCTTTGTAATTCCAGGGCTTCCGTCCATCAGAAGCAATCCTCTGGAGTGACTTTATCCAAGAGGTTCTGACTCACACTTGGCTCCTCTGGGTTCCTTTGTTTATTGCCTCTTACCCTCAGTGAGGTCCTGAAGTTGGACCAGACTATACCTTGGAATCTGCTTGACAGATAGCTAGCTAGTAGGATCAGAAAAATGGCTAGGAAAATAATTTCCAAAATGGGTTGGAAACTTGGTTCTGAATTTTTTGGACTGTCTGTAATTTCATCATTCTGACTCTCAGTTTCCTTACTGAAAGGTGGGGAATAAAGACATTTCCTTGTGGCAGGTCTGCAACTGGATATTTATAAAG
>CABHPR010150240.1:0-16465 GCA_902168415.1 Peromyscus melanophrys
ACACACACACACGTGTGTGTGTGTGTGTGTGTGTGTGTGTGTGTGTGTGTGCCTGTGTATACAGGTCAATGAAGTATTCAATCACTATGGTGACCGCCTAAAAACTTTTCAAGACACAGGAAAATATAAGTCCGCCCCCAAAAAAGTACATATCTATCAGAAAGATTCTCAGGGTCACAGTTCTTAGGTAGGAAATCACGGCAAACAGGGTCCCTTCCTAGGAGAACGTCTTCACTTCGCCAAGAGCCAAAGAGCATTGCTGCAAAATTCCCTGGTATGATGAAGACTGGCAGCTAATTGCAGCCCCGATTCAAACTTGCTTGCTGGGACAGCTTGGTAACAGTTTGTGTCACCTCGAGGGTCCTACTCTTCCTCCTCCAGGAGACAGGAACAGTCCAAACTGATACTTTGTTTCGATTTATTGTTTTCTTGGATGTGGGGTTTTGTTTACGTTTGTGGCAGGGGGTTTTGGTTTGGTTTTGAGACAGGGTCGTAGGTATGCTGCCCGCTCTAACCCTAATTGCTTATTTTGCCAGGGATGACCTTGAACTTCTGATCCTCCTGCTGCTGACTCTGCAGAGCTGGGATGCCAGGTGTGTGCTTCCATGCCTGGTTTATACCAAGCTAAAGGCGGAAGGTAGAGCTCTGTGCAAGCACGCTATCTACTGAACTATCGCCCCAGCTCCCTTACAGCACCTTTATATAAACAACTTTGAAGTAGCTACAAGGTTTTAAAAAATCTTCTTCATTGGCCGGGCGGTGGTGGTGCACGCCTTTAATCCCAGCACTTGGGAGGCAGAGCCAGGCGGATCTCTGTGAGTTCGAGGCCAGCCTGGACTACTAAATGAGTTCCAGGAAAGGTGCAAAGCTACACAGAGAAACCCTGTCTCGAAAAACCAAAAAAAAAAAAAAAAAAAAAAAAAAAATCTTCTTCATTGCATGTACGGCAGGGAGGGTGTAATGAAAGCAGGTGCCCTTGGAAGCCAGTAGCAACAGATCCCTGGAACTATGTGCAGCCTGCTGTGGGTGCTGGAGACTGATGTCCAATCCTCTACCAGAGCAGTGTTCACTCTTCAGCGCTGAGCCATCTCTCCAAGTTCTGGACCTACATTCAAACAAAAAGTGTGGTCTATGTTTCCGAGACAGGGTTTCTCTGTGTAGCCCTGGAAATGGCCCTGTAGACCAGGCTGGCCTTGAACTCACAGAGATCTGCCTGCCTCTGCCTCCCAAGGGCTGGGATTAAAGGCTTGCGCCAGCACAGCCCAGTTTAACAGTTTTGAAATGCTAATTTTATGAAAAAAATAGTGTTCATTTTAATAAAGTTTCATATCTATTAATATCGACATATATTTCCTACATAAAAAGACCTTTTTATTTTTTATTTATTTATTTATGTGTGTGAATACACATGCGTGCATATGCATATAGAAATCAGAGGACAACTTCTGAAGTGTTCTCTCTTCCACAATAGTGTGGATATGAGGATCCAGCTCCTGTGGTCAAGCCAGGCAATGGTGTCTTTATTCACTAAGCCTTCTCCAACAGCTCAGAAATGATTTTTTTTCTCTCATAATACTCTTCAATATATTTCTAGTATTTGATTTGGATCAATCTAGAATCTAGAAAAAAAAATGTCATCTTGCCAGCAATGATAATACAATCCCCAATCCTAATTCTGATTCAGGAAATAAAAGTACTACAGAGCTAAGGGAGAGACAAAGAATGGGTTTTCTCTGCCCGACACCTTAACAGGGAAGAGGCAGTGGTTGTCCATTCTCTCCGAGCTTTGCCATGCTGCCCAAGGACAAGAAGAAAGATGCGGGGAAGTCAGCCAAGAAAAACAAAGACCCTTGGGTTGGAGAGATGGCTCAGTGGTTAAGAGCACGGGCTGCTCTTCCTGAGATCCTGAGTTCAATTCCCAGCAACCATGCGTTCCTTAATGAGATCTATTACCCCCTTCTGGTTTGCAGGCATCTTGCAGACAGAACACCGTATACCTAATAAATAAATATTTTTTTAAAAAGAGAAAGAAAGACAAAGAGCCAGTAAATGAGTCTCGGGTCAAGGCCAAAAGCAAGTGGTCCTAAGGCAAAGTTCTAGACAAGCTAGACAGTCTGGTCCAGTTTGACTGGGTACAGAAGTTACCAACTGTGCCGGGCAGTGGTGGCTCACGCCTTTAATCCCAGCACTCAGGAGGCAAAGGCAGGCGGATCTCTGCAAGTTCAAGGTGAGCCTGGTCTACAGAGTGAGTTCTAGGACAGCCAGTGAGAGGACCAAGCAGACTCCATAACAGCCTGCTCAGTCTTTTCTCAGAGATCAGGCCTCAATTTCAGTTCCCTGAGATTGAGCAAGCAGTTGCTGGGAGGGCCACGAACAAAAGACAATTAATCACTGATGCCCCTGCCAGCAGGGACAGGGAGATAGGATGCACCAAGCCTGGGCCACTGAGCCAGCCCCATGCCACCGCCACCCTCCACCTCCACCACCGCCAGTCAATGCGTGCTGGGCCAGCCAGCCTCCCCAGCAGCTCAAAGACAAAGCCTGGGACTTGTCGAGGCCTGCCCAAGAGTGGATAACTGTAGCCCTGACAAACTCCCAACTAACCCTAGCCAATGAAGTTACTAACATGATTGCCACTTGAAAAAACCAATCCTGAGTCTGTTCCTATATAGTCTGTAGACCCCCAAGATCATGCCCCCTTGCTTTGCTCCCTATAAAAACCCTGCTTCCTTGCTACTCAGGGGTCTCTCCTTCTCTGGTGCTGCCTCAGACAGATGGAGAGGCCCAGGCTAACGAGCAATAATAAAAAGACTCTTTGCTTTTGCATCGGGTTTGGTCTCTTGATGGTCTTTGGGGGGTCCAAACTCTGGGTAAAATAGTCAAGAATACACAGAGAAACCCTGTCTTTAAAAAAAAAAAAAAAAGGAGGAGGAGGAGGAAGGAGGAGGAAGTTCTTGGGCCCTCACAGCCCTTCAGGAGCTGGTTAGTGAAGGATTTACCAAGCTGGTTTAAAGCACAGAGCCCAAGTCTTACACCAGAAACACCAAGGGTGGAGATGCACAACTTCTGTCTAAGGGGCATGCAGCAGATCAATCCACTGTACATTTAGAAAAATAAAAGTTTATTAAGAGAGAGAGAAACAATACATTTATCCAGCACTTCCTGAAAGGCTCGATCAAGAAGGAACAGCTGAAGCTTCATGTTTAAAGTTATTCCTGGTGCAGAAGGGAAGCGGTGGCGCTCGCCTTTAATCCCAGCACTCGGGAGGCAGAGGCAGGCAGATCTCTGTGAGTTCGAGGCCAGCCTGGGCTACAAAGGTGAGTTCCAGGACAACCAGGGCTGTCTTGAAATTATCATTCCAGTGCAGCATAGCTTTGTATTTGTTGTATTTCAGTATTATACTCAGTATTGTATTTTCCATAAAATGCTTTTTAAAATTCCCTTTGTACCTGAGATCTCTTGTTCCCTTCACTTCAAAGCCTGTTTTGAGGGTGGGGATATTTTCTGCACAGCTCTGTGAGCTGCTGTTTGTTTGCTCTGGATCTTATCAGACTTATCAAAACCCACTTTATCAGGATGGAGGGGACAGTGGCAGTTATTGACATTCTTTGTTGTTTGGTTAGAGATGTGTTTTTCATGCTTTTGATTGTTTCCCGTATGTGTTTTTCCCAATAGTTGCAACTAAAGAGCCGGGGGGCGGGGGGGAGGGGGGGTTGTTTCAACAACCTAGATTGGATCCTGAGCCACAGGAACCTGAAGGATGCATGGAATTCTCTGCAGATACTTACATTAGTGGAAATCCCTTTGGTTTGGGGGCTGGGGGGTGGGGGGAAGATACTCTTCAAAACTTGTCACCTTTCAAAATATGTGGCCACACATGGTGGCACACACCTAAATCCCAGCACCAGATAGGCAGAGTTCGGAGAATACATAATGGCTATACAGTGAGTTCAAGGCTTGCCTGAGAGCACATGACATCCTGTTTCAAAAACAAAAGATGAACTAGCCAGGCGGTGGTGGCATATGCCTTTAATCCCAGCACTCAGGAGGCAGAGGCAGGCAGATCTCTGTGAGTTCGAAGCCAGCCTGGTCTACAGAGCGAGAGCCAGGACAAGCACCAAAACAACACAGAGAAACCCTGTCTCAAAAAAAAAAAAAGAAAGAAAGAAAGAAAAGAAAAGAAAAAGAAAAAAAAGATAAGAGGCTGGAGAGATGTCTCAGCAGCCAAGAGCACATGCTGCTCTTGCAGAGGACCGGCTGGGTTCCCAAGCACCCAGTCAGGGCAGCTCGCTCACAACTATCTATAACTCCAGCTCCAGGGGCTCTAACGCCCCCCTGACCTCTGAGATCACCAGCATTCAGCACAAAGCCACCCACACAGAGAGACAGGTGTAATTGCAAATAGTAAAATCTTGTTGTTGTTGAAAGCTGAAATGATACCCCAGTGAGCATGTCTTCCACGTATTTCAGAGAGATTGGAAGCCCAGCTTCTCAAGAGCACCAGCTCAGCCAGCCCACAGAATCAAGGCAATGTAGGATTTGAACTCCCGTGGCTCAGTGTCCTCATCTATAAAATTGCCATTATAGTTTCGAGACCTACCTCACAGTTTCCAAGAAAAGAGAATACTTATAAGGCATTTAGAATTGTATTTTATTTATTTAAAATGCAGTTATTATATGAGCTATGTCATACAAAGAAAATGGACCAGAATTGATGTGGGCCTATTTTTTGGTAAGAAAATATATGCTGTCACAATGATGGGTCTGCTTTGGTTTTCTCCGTGACTAAGAGAACGAATGTATCCCAGATACGAACTGTGACCAGGGCTAGCTTCTTGGACTCATGACCTGTACAGGGGTTACCTCCATTCTGATCCCTGCTTGGCTTAGGGCTCTGCCATCATGTATTGAAGGGCGACAGACTTTATGAGTCTCGTCATTTCTAGGAGGCCCAGCAAGTGATGATGCCCTGCTGGTCCGTGTGATGCTCCTGCTCTGTTCCCATCAATGAGTTTAGACACAAAGCTGGAAGCTGCTTGTGATCTGAGTCCTTGCTCACAGGTGTGGGGGGGCTGAGCCTCCTAGAAGAGAGACCAACAGGAAACACATTTTTACAGGACACAAGCCATGTTTTTTTTTTTTTTTTTTTTTTTTGTTATTTTAATGTGCATTACTGTTTTGCCATGGGAAATCTCACGTCCCCTGAAACGAGTTACAGACAGTTGTGAGCTGCCATGTGGGTGATGGGAGTTGAACCTGGGTCCTCTGGAAGAGCAGTCGGTGCTCTTAACTGCTGAGCCATCTCTCCAGCCCTACAAGCCATGTTTTATTCAGTACCTTTCCTCTCAATTCTCTTCCCCCATTTGGGGCTCTTCCTTCTTGAGGAAAATGGCTTGCTTAGGTGAGGCAAAAGAAGGCAGGAGACACTGTCTACCTGAGCCATTCCAACACTCCCTGGATCTCAATCCCATGTTGTTTTCACAGGAAAACAGAGCAATCACCATATACAGAAACTGTGAACGTCGAAGCTCAACAGACGTGTGCATTTTTAATTAAACAGCCACTGATTGTGAGACGTCCTAAAGTCACAGAAAAGGCAGCTAAGAAATATGAAATATAAATGTTCCTCCAAGGGCTTGCCCTCTGTCTAAATGTCTAAACAATTAAAGATAAGTATACTATAAAATCATAAAAGCCTGTGTGTGTGTGTGTGTGTGTGTGTGTGTGTGTGTGTGTGTATTCATATATAATTCGGGTGAGTGAAAAGGCCAGAAGAGGGTGTCAGATCCCCTGAAACTGGGGTTATAGGTGGTTGGAAATGAGCCCAGTGATTTCGAAGTTGGTGCTGAGCTCTGGGCCTGGGGGGAGGGGGGGGCAGCAAAGGAAGCAGGGATGATGGGGATGATGGCCCTTCACACACTGTCCCTGAACATGGCGATTACCCTGTTCTCCAATGAAAACAACATGAAAGTGAGATCCAGGGGCATTAGGGGTGGTTCAGGTAGACAGTGCCTGAGTTGAGGGTGCTGGGAACTGAACATGAGTCCTCTGGGTAGGTGGGAAAAGGGGTGGGGGAGACTGATAATGAGTAGGTTTCTTGCTGGGTGATGGAAATGTTCTGGAACACAAGTGGCGGTGGTACAATACCATACATGTGAGAAGAACCCTGAACCGCTGAGTTACATTTTTAATGTTTCCATTAAAAAAAAAAAGAAAGAAAGTAGAAAGAACCTATTGCTAGTGGGACAGAATCAGCACCAGAAGAAGTAAATAAATGGAGCAGCTTCCAAACTATTTAGAAGATTGTTTACAAGAAGATGCATTTAGAAGGCTTGGAGATAATATCAAAATAGGACATTCTCCAGGCCTTCTAATCTCTGCTGGTATCTAGATAGGGTATCTGAGGATAGGCAAAGAGGCTCTTGTAAATAAAGAGGAGGGTTTCGGACACAGCAGGACTGGAGGAGTGGTGTTATACGAGGTACAGGAGGCTTTGGTGGCCCATGGAGATGGAGGCCATCAACCATCAGAAACAAATGCTGGGAGTGTAAATCTGTTGCGGGACACTAGCTGACATGCAGGAGGCACTGAGTGGATCCCCGGCACTGCGTGGGGTCCCCAGCACAGCAAAGCAAAATCCAAAGCAAACTCCTGGCACTATCTCAGGAAGGCCATATTTAGCGAGAATGTGTATTTCTCTTTTTTAAGATATTTATTTTTATTTGATGTGTATGAGGGTTTTGCCCGTGCATATGTATGTACACTACATGCCTTGTGCCCAGGTAGGCCAAAAGAGGGTATCACATCCCCTAGAACTGGAGTTACAGATGGCTGCAAGTCACGGTGTGCATGCTAGGAATTGAACCTGGGTCCTCTAGAAGAGAAGCAAGTGAGCCATCTCTCTAACCCCAGAAATGTGTATTGCTTAACTAGTATCATCTTGCTTTGTTTCAAGAGGAGTAAATAAAAACACAAAGGTAGCCCACAAGCCTAACAACCTGAATTTGATGTGTGGTGGACAGAGAGAACCGTCTCCCCCAAGCTGTCCTCTGACCCACACACGTGCACTATTCTACATATACATATATGTATACATATGCAAATAAAATAGGTAAATGTAATTTTAAATAAATGAGTTTGTACAGTGTGCAGCAGCTGGCGGGTCAGACTAGAGAATGTGACTCAGACACAGGGCTGGTTATCATTAAAAGGCTAAGCAGCAGCAGCTCATGTGCCCTGTGACAATTTCTACCTTCTGAATTCAGCCTTCTACAGATTCAGCTCTGACGTTTGTTCCCAACAGCTTAAGAATGGCCGCTGCATGCCGGGCAGTGGTGGCGCACACCTTTAAGCCCAGCACTCAGGAGGCAGAGGCAGGTGGACCTCTGAGTTCGAGGCCAGCTTGGTCTACAGAGTGAGTGCCAGGGCTACACAGAGAAACCCTGTCTCAAAAAAACCAAAACCGAAATAAAACAAAAAGACAGCCAGGTGTGGTGGTATACACCTATAATCAGCACACAGGAGCTGAAGGCAGGAGGGTCAGGAGTTCGAGGCCAGGCTCAGTTGTGCAGTGAGTTCCAGGTCAGCCTGAGCAGAAGATGACTGCAGACTAAAATTAAACCTAAAGTACACTGGATTAAATAGGGAAAAAACAGCTAAGGATACCTGGGTACTCATCTTAATATTCAAATACAAATAACAGCTTTGATTCGCACATGCGTCCACAGAACCAAGGAATTGCCCTTTGGGTTTCTTTCTGGCCTTGAGATTCCATTTGTCTTTATTTCTTGCAGGTTACAGAAGCTTTGGAATTTTTTTTTTCAACCCAGTAACACCATGGTGCAAACCCAGGTCTTGCTGTTAGGTGGCAGTATCTCGAAATTTTCAGGCAGCCTCGGAGGAAAGATGCCAGGTAGGGAGAGCAGGCATGAAGTCTGAGTTGGATATGGTAGCAAAATGAAACAACACATCGACGCATCAAGCCATTCTCCCACTTTGCAGAAAAATTGTGATTCTATAGCCTCCCAGCTTACCTTTCTTCAGTGTGTTCATTTTTTACAAGACCTTGCTTTGTGAAGCCACAGAACGTGCGGCCCTTTACAGGAAACCACGGGCAACCTTTCATGAATGCACGTGGGTCTTCAGGCGTTGGAGATGTTTCACAAGCTCCCGCTGCAACTCACCAACCCCATGAGATGGGAGTCTGGCTGCTGGCAGTCTGGGCCTCAGTCTCTGGGGCTATATTTAACAGGGTGGCTTCCAGCCGCCTGTCTGTCTTGAGCCCCTCTAATAATCTGATGCTAGAGAGTGAGTAAGAATATGCTCACTGGTATTTGCAATGCTGGGTCTGAGCTGGAGTTCGGCTGTTTGCACTGCTCCGTCCAGCTCTAGCTTCCTCGCTTAGGAAGTAAGAGAGGTGAATCCGACACCATCTGCTTTACAGAATAGCTGCAAATACTAGCTGAGGTGTCTATACGGGCAGTGGCACACACTGGCCTCCCCCAAACTGGAATGTATCCCCTGTTGCTGACATTAGTGATCCCCGCGAAAGGAATGGGCCAGGTTCCAGTTCAGAAAGCATACATAACTGCTTTAAATTTAAATTAAAATTTGGATGCCGGGCGGTGGTGGCGCATGCCTTTAATCCCAGCACTCAGGAGGCAGAGCCAGGCAGATCTCTGTGAGTTTGAGGCCAGCCTGGTCTACAGAGTGAGAGCCAGGACAGGCACCAAAGCTACACAGAGAAACCCTGTCTCAAAAACAAAAACAAAAAAGGTTGAAAATTTGGAAGAATAAGCCTGGGGGGGGTGGGGCGGTACATGCCTTTGGTCCCAGCACTCAGAAGGTAGAAGCAGGTGGATCTCTGTGGTCTACAAAGTGAGTTCCAGGACATCCAAAGCTACAGAAAGAGCCCCTATCTTGAAAAACCAAAAATTAAAAAAAAAATTGAAAAACAAAGGGGAGTTGTAATTAGAATTCCCCATGGCACATAATAATAATAATAATAATAATAATAATAATAATAGTACATTACAAGCATTATTTAGCAAATGTGTCTGAGTATGGAGTCTCCTGAAGGATGAAATCTGGAAGGTGAAGCTGGGTCTCTGCTAGAACATGATGCCTGGCTTTAAATGGCGCTATTCCAAAGTCCAGGTCTTTCAGACTTCAGAAGCCATCCCCTGAAGCAGGAGACACAAAGCCTAATCGCCAAGAAGCATTTTTTCTCATTTCGGCTCTGCCATTTTAAAGGCTGTTTACACTCCAGGAGGGAAATTACAGGAGCCATTACCAAAAGATTCCTTCCCGACCCCCTGCTCAGCTGGCCCTATTTCCGGTCAGCAAGCAGCAGCTGCTCTGGAGACCCAGTTGCCCTTTCCTTCGGCACCTGCCCGCCTCCTGCCCACGGGGACCACTGGCAACCCGCTCCGGCTCAGAGGGAGCCTGGCAGCCTTCCAGGGCCCTGATATTTTGACAGTGCACACCCTTAGCAGATGACATTCAGTACAGCTTGTACAGGATGTTAATGAAGTCCCTCAAAAAGAATTTAGGAAGAACAGCTTGGTGCTAGGGATGACAGCAAACCCTGAAAGACAGAAGACATCGCACTGCGGTGCTCTGCGCCCTTCACCCTCTTGCTCCCACACGCTGACTACTGCCCTATGTTTTTATACTACTAAAAGTCGGTCATTAATGTTACTCAGTCAAGAGAAAAGAACATTTTATATACATAACCATATGGATGGACTTGGAAAACAGCCATAAGTGAAATAAGCAGAAACAGAAGGATAAACATCACAGTTTCATTTAAATGAAGCTCCTAAAAAAAAAAAAAAAAAAGAGGCGGAGACCCCAAAGCAGAATAGGGGTTCCCAGGGCTCATGGGGGAGGGTCGTTGTTTTCTAAAAGGGACAGAGGTTATTTGAAGAATAATGAAAGAGCTCTCAATAGAGTTAGCGATGGTGGTTACGCAACATCGTGAACATATGTGATGTCGTCATCTGCTGACAAACTGAGAAAATGACGTAATTGTGTTGGGCATCACTGACCTCAACAAAAAAGCCAAGCGGTGGAAGTGCTATGGACAGGTCCAAAGGACGTTTGTTAAATGCAGCTATTCAGAGAAGCAAGCCGCTTCAAATCCAACTGGATCCGTAACTACACGGCCCTGTGCATGCTTGCCACACATCAGCCAGCCGTGATAGACAGCTCCAACCGGTATTTCCAACACTCAAATGATAGGGAGAAGAGGATAGTGAGCTCAAGGCCAGCCTGGCCTACATGGCAACATTTTGTCTGGAAAGAAAGAAGGAAAAAAAATCAGCAACAATCATACACATCAATATCAGTCTTCATAAGGAGAGAAGAGTAAATGATCAATAAGAGTTTCTTTGACTATTTCTGCAACTAACTATTTTTGAAAAAAATCTAAACAAAATATGGCAAAATGTGGTCTATTTAATCTCTTGGATATTTATAAGTCTTATATAATTTTTTATCTAAATTAATTTTTTACATCTTCAGTTCCTCCAATCTTAATACTTCCTCTCCTACATTCATCCTTTTGGCCTGACTTCTTAGGCTAAGAACACTGATACTTTCAAAAATCCCCCACCCCCTCTCCACCCACCTGCCCATCAGTGTCTGTACCACATGGAGCCACCCACTTCTGTAGAAGGCTAGCAGAGTAATCAGGATCTACATACAAGGTCCCATCACCTGTTGTCTACACAAGACCATCTCTGCGGTAACCCTTTGGTGCCTGTCTTTTCTGCTAGAACGTTTTCCATAAAGCCAGGGATTGTGCCCATAGAGTTCTCTGACATGTCCCAAACATAGAGATCATGTAGACAATCAGTAGACGTCTGCTAAATGAATGCGTGTGTTTCTTCTCTATATAGTTGAAGAGTTTCAGTATCTTACTAATGATATTAATAATTACTATAATAATATCTGAACAGATAAATGTAACTCGAGGCCTGGAGATACAGTATGATAAAGTGCTTCCCTAGAATGCAGGAAGCCCTGGGTTCAGTGACCAGTAATAAAAAACCAGGAGCGGTGGCACAAATCTGAGATCCCAGCACTCAGGAGGAGGCAGGAGGATCAGAAGTTCAAAGTCTCGACTACATAGCAAATTTGGGGCTGGTTTGAGATATATGAGACCTTGTCAAAAAGAAAGGAAGAAAAAAGGAGAGAAGGTGGTAGATACGGACGGTAGAAGGAAAGAGGGAAGAGAGGGAGGAGGGGGGAATAAAAAAACTTCAACACATGAGGTACTTGAACTAACTCTGTTTGATTTTCCCCGTTAACCATTCAAATGACTCAGAAGCGTTAGTATGTCAGCCTCTGTCTGAGCTGTTTCCTGAAAGGCCGGTGAAAACATTTTGCTCTATGCACGTTCCCATTGTCGTTTTAGAAGCCGGGGCTGGAGAGCTGGCTCAGTAGTAGAGTGCTTGCTACTCTTTTTTTTTTTTTTTTTTTTTTTTTGGTTTTTCGAGACAGGGTTTCTCTGTGTAGCTTTGCGCCTTTCCTGGAGCTCACTTGGTAGCCCAGGCTGGCCTCGAACTCACAGAGATCCGCCTGCCTCTGCCTCCCGAGTGCTGGGATTAAAGGCGTGCGCCACCAACGCCCGGCCAAGTGCTTGCTACTCTTGCAGAAGCCAGTTTGGTCCCCGACACTCAGGCCAAGCATCTCACAACCACAGTTAACTCCAGCTCCAAGGGATTTGACACCTCTTCTGGCTCCATAGGCGACACACACACACACACACACACACACACACACACACACACACTTAAAAACCAAATCCTAGTGGGCTGGAAAGATGGACCAGTGGTTCAGAGCACTGGTTGTTCTTACAGAGTGCTTGGGTTTGGTTCCCAGCATCCACGTGGCAGGCTCACAACCACCGTTAACTCCAGTTCCAGGGGATTCAATGTCTTCTTCTGGCCTCCAATGGAACCAGCAGGCAAATGGTTCACAGACATGCAAACAGGCAAAACACCGACAGTCAGAAAGTTTAAAAAAAAAAAAAAAAAAAACACCTCCCCATATTCCTGTGGCAAGTAAGTCAAGAGACACCACTGACAGTCTATGAGGTACACATTCCAACTTCCCAAGAAATGTGAATGTAATCTCAGAACAGACAAAATGAGAGTCAGCAGAACATGACAGGTTAAAGCTCAAAGTACGTTTCCTCTGTTTTGATTCTTGAGACACAGTCTAGTTACACAGCCACAAACCCTCAATGCTCTTGCCTACTGGGTGCTGGGATTCCAGGGGACACCGTGCCCGACTGGATGTCCCTTTTTATTGTTATCACTGGGTTGCTGTCATTTTGAGACAAGGTCTCACCGTGGTGCCCTCCCTGCCTGGCCTAGAAAGGTCTATGTAGACCAGGCTGGCCTGGAACTCACGGAGATCTGCCTGTCTCTGCCTCCTGAGCATTGGAATTAAAAGCATGAGCCACCATGCGTGGCTGGATGTTCATGTTTAGATGGGAATTTTTCAATTCAATTCTGTGTGGATAATTGTAATATTAAGTATCTTTATTCTAAATTAAATATACATGCTGTTTCTTAAAACAATAAAAATAAAGGTCAACTTGTAAGAGTACTGAACATGGTCACTGCCAGCATTTACACTCACTGCCATCCAAGCCAGGGACAAGTATTGTCATCAAAAGATTTTCCTTATTACCTCCTTGAGAATATTGAACTGACTTCCATAGAGTATTATAGAAAAGCCACTGTTTACCATTGATTTTGAAGATAAATAAGTGCATACATCCAGGAACATCTACTCAGCTTCACTGCATAGGAGCCTTTTCTTCTAGAACCTCTGCTGTAGGGACAGCCAACGGGCCTTAGTGAGCCAAGGTGCTTGCCACCAAGCCCGATGTCCTGAGTTCGATCCATGGGACCCACATGGCAGACGGAGAGAAGTTGTCCTCTGACATCTACACGCCTCCTGTGGCATGTACTTGCACGTAAACACACAAAAATAGTCACAATAAAGAAATGTTTTAAAATGTTAAAGCATCTCTGCTCTAATACATGACTTGATTAGCGTTTATGCTTGATCTAGTCTTTTATAATACACTCTAATTATCATTAAGAGCCTTCTTAGGCCAGACAGTGGTGGTGCACGCCTTTAACCCCAGCACGTGGGAGGCAGAGGCAGGCAGATCTCTGTGAGATTGAGGCCAGCCTGGTCTACAGAGTTAGTTCTAGAACAGCCAAGGCTAGACAAAGAAACCCTATCTCAAAAAAAGCAAAAAAAACCAAAAGCAAACAAACACACAAACAAAAAAGAGCCTTCTTAGGCTGAACAGTTGATTATTCTATCATACCACAAATCCAATAAGCATAATATCGGGAGAAATTTTTAAATACTTCTTCCCTTTAAATCACAGTATTTTGATATTGTAGAAGCTGTGTGTGCATTTTGAGGGCAAAGATAAAATTAAAACTAAAGAAAGCAATGTCTTTTCCAGCCGATATTATGGTCTCTGAGCTAATTTAGGGGAAAACCAGACCTAGGGGCCACGACAGCTTGTTAAAACTCAAAAATTCTAATCACTTCTCTGGGCTTGTCCTCAACCTACAGCAATAATACTTCACTGGACTCAGTTTCTGCTTCTAAAGAGAGAACATGAATGTCTCCACGCATATACTGACGTCTCCACGCATATACTGACGCCTCCACACATATACTGATGCCTCCATGTATATACTGACACCTCCACACATATACTGATGCCTCCACACATATACTGACGCCTCCACACATATACTGGTGCCTCCACATATATACTGACGCCTCCATTCATATACTGATGCCTCCACATATATACTGACGCCTCCATTCATATACTGATGCCTCCACACATATACTGATGCCTCCATACATATACTGATGCCTCCACACATATACTGATGTCTCCACACATATACTGATGCCTCCACACATATACTGATGCCTCCATGCATATACTGATGTCTCCACACATATACTGATGCCTCCATGCATATACTAAGGCCTCCATGCATATACTAAGGCCTCCATGTATATACTGATGCCTCCAAGTACATACCTAGGGTTTCCTTAGGTAGCATAATCAATGCCCCTGTGCTTCTGTAGCCGCTCAACCCTACAAGAATGCTCAGGATTGACATCAAAAGTGAAGTCAGGGCTGGGGGCGTGCAGGTAGCTCAGTGGGTAAAGCGCTTGCTTCATAAGCAGGAGCACTGTGTTTGCACGCCCAACACCCACGTGAAAAGGCGACCACGGCACTGTGGGAGCACAGGTAGGCAGATCCCAAGGGCTCACTGGGGACAGCCAGTCTAGTTGAAACAGAGAACTCCAGGTTCAGTAAAAGACCCTGTCTAACACTGACCTCTGACCTCCACATACACCTTTATGGGCAAACACACACACCTACACACATACACACACACACACACACACACACACACACACACACACACACACACACACGGTTTCAGGGATGGAGATTGAAGTCTGTCCTTGTTGATGTCACCAAAAGGATTTATGTTCATGAACTTCCTTGTTCTCAAAACAAGAATGAGTAATTTTTATGGCTCTTTTACCTGAACAAGTAAATATTTACAAAGCACATTTTCATGTTATAGTCATATATAGTCATGCTACAGTCAAGCAGAGAGAGTAAGAAACAGTTTCTGTGGAAGACGGCTTTCAGCAATTTTCTGCTCAAACTACCTTAATAATCAAGTGTTTGTTTTCATGCTCCCAACTCAGACGAGTCATTAGAAACCTCCTCAAGCTTAGTTATTTTTGTTAACAGCCACTAAAATAAACACACATCATGCTTTCATGAATAATTAACAGATGATACCAGGATACTAAAAGTAACAAGTTAATACTACCTGTTACATTGACCACCACTGCAGACAGATGATTTGCTAAAGCTTCATTATGAAAGCAACCACGCCTTAGGTCTGAGTCATAAGCAGAGCTAATGTTCACTCTATAATAATATATTTCCAAGCAATGATTTCTAAAAGTACTACTAAAATTCCCTGTACTAATTGGGTCTCAGGTTGATACAGATCATATGCATTCATTTTCATATCCCTAAAAATTAATCAGGCCTGGAGCATAACATTTAACAGTAATAAACACTTGTCGGGTGAAAATGTAGACTTTCATTGACATTGGCATATTGAAAATTTGGGGGCCTGAGGATATAGCTCTGGGTAGAGAACATTTGCCTAGCATGCTTGAGGCCCTAGGTACAATCTCCAACATTGGAAGAAAAGAAGTAAATCTTTCAGGGCTGAGGAATACAGCTGGGATTGTAATATAGTACTTGGCTGGTATGCTTGAGGCTCTGGGTTTAATCCCTGGTACTTAAAAAAAAAAATCTAGGTGGGCATAGTGGCGTATACCTTTAATCTCAGCGCTCCAGAGGCTGAGACAGGTGAATTTCTGAGTTTGAGGCTAGCCTCATCTATGGAGTGAGTCCCAGGATAACCAGAGCTCCACGGTGAGACACAGTCTCAAAACACAAAGAAAAAAAATCTGCCCCGCTCCTTTGTTTGAAATGCAGTTTCAAGACCAGCTTAATTTGGGAAACTTGGCCCTTAGCATACTTCTGTTCAAACCATGTGTGTTGCTGCTTTTTTTGAAGGTCATGGGTGGATTTTGCTTTTCTTACCTTTCTCCTCATGCTAGGTCTTCCTCAAGAGCCACTCTCCTACTAATTGCCTTCTCTCCACAGTGGCCTGTTCCAGCGACATCCCCAACCTTCGGGTAACATCATCCATCAAGAGAAAGGCAGACCCACAGCCTGCTCAGCAGAGGGAGGACTGATGAAGATGGGGTGCAGAGCCCCTCTGAAATGGGGAGAAATGTAGTCTGCTTCTCACAGTGCAAGAAAGTCCACCTGCTCTCTCTGCAACCAGAGAAAGGGAATGCAGTTCCCGCTGCCGCACTCTCAGGAGCCACCATTCAGAACAATCATTAACAAGCCCGGAAGAGCAGGCTGCACACTTGGGATGGGTTAAACACCACTGCCCACCGAAAAGCAGTTGCCTCCTGACTTCACAGCTTACTCAGCAGGAAAGGGCTCAGAGCGGCCAAGCCTGGAAATAGTGTGAACCAAAGAACCAAGAACAGCAGAAATCCAGACTTAGAAAGCTAGTCGATTTTTATTCATCCCTGCTTGGAAAGAACCTAAGGAAACCTGCAATCCCAACTACCCCAAAGGCTGAGGCAGGGGGCTCACAGGTTCAAAGCCTAAGGCCTAAGCAACAGAGTGGGTGTAAGGCCAGCCTGCCTAACTTAGTAAGACCCTGTGTCCAAATAAGAAGCAAAGAGAGGGCTGGGGATGTTGCTCTGCAGGAGAAAAGCCCTGGGTTTAACCTCAGTACAAAAGAAAGAAAGAAAGAAAGAAAGAAAGAAAGAAAGAAAGAAAGAA
>CABHPR010150240.1:21915-40824 GCA_902168415.1 Peromyscus melanophrys
TTTGTTTGTTTGGTTTGGTTTTTCGAGACATGGTTTCTCTGTGTAGCTTTTTGGAGCCTGTCCTGGATCTCACTTTGTAGACCAGGCTGGCCCCGAATTCACAGAGATTCACCTGCCTCTGCCTTCCTCCCGAGTGCTGGGATTAAAGGCATGCCACCACCTCTTGGCCTCTTTTTCTTTTTTTTTAAGAGTAATTTTTAAGTTTTTTTTTTAAGTGTATACTTGTCTGCAGGTACATCTGCACATCAGATCCCATAGACAGGTGTGAGCCACCATGGGGTTGCTGGGAACTGAACTCAGGACCTCTGGAAGAACAGCTAGTGCTCTTAACCTCTGAGCCATCTCTCCAGCCCTTGTTGTTTTTTTCTTTAGCTCCTCTAAAATCTCTGTTTTAACAACCAGATGTTAATGTTATCTACTAAGATAAGGGGAGGAATTATGCATTAAAGTTGTTCTTTGGTTTGGTTTGGTTTGGTTTGGTTTGGGGTTTGGGGGTTTTTGTTTTTCTAAGACAGGGTTTCTCTGTGTAGCCCTGGCTGTCCTGGAACTTACTCTGTAGACCAGATTGGCTTCAAACTCATAGACCCTTCCTGCCCCTGCCTCCCCAGTACTGGGATTAAACATGTGTACCACCTTGCCCGGCTTTACAATGTAACTCTATGAGGTAGAAGAAGGCTAGATTGTTTTTGTTTGTTTGGGGTTTTTTTTTTTTTTCCCCTGAGACAGGGTTTCTCTGTGAAACAGTCCAGGCTGTCCTGGATCTCACTCTGTAGACCAGGCTGGCCCCCTACTCACAGAGATCCGAGTGCTGGGATTAAAGGCGTGCGCCACCACTACCCAGTTGAAGAAGGCTAGATTTTCTTTCCATCTACCTTCCAGACAGAGTTTAATTTTAGGCTTTGCTAGAGTGGTGTCTTCCTTGCTGTATTGTAGTGCCTCCCATTTTTATTTATATAAAACACATGTGTGTAATAATTTGTAAACATAACCTGGAAAGGGCTACATAGCTTAATGTCTTTCTCCGTTTTACAAAATCCAGATTTTTTCCCCCAGCATTGGGAAATCATTTATAAAATTTTACAAGCCAAATCCATTGAGTAATTATTTTTAACTACTCAAACATCTTAACAGTTGATGGTCAAGACAGCATGTACTGATTGATACCCAGTCACTAGATGGGCAGTCTCTATGGAAACAAGTCAGAAGAAAAGGTCACTTTTGTTGGCCCCACTCTTCACTTTCCTGACCACCAATCCCACAATTTTAACTTCAAATGCACCCCTCTTGGATGACCCTCCCTCACCTCTGTCTTCTCATTCTCCGGCATCCATTATTTCTTTACTTTCAATCATTGGCCAGGCCTATATACTTCCACATTGACACGCACCATGGACAATCTACCTTTGCAGGCTACTAGTTTGAACCTCCCTTCCCCAGTAAATTGCAACTTGATATTGATACTATGTGGCGGCCTGATTTTGTCTAGGTCAAGCTCCAGTGGCCATGTCAACCTTCTCAGTTTTTCTGGAACATCTACTCCAGTAGAGCAACTAACCAACATCCTCTTCTGGGATGCACAAGAGAGCCACATTTCTCGGCTTCTTTGTGTATGATGCAGCGAACAAGCAAGTTCAATGGAGTGTGAGCAGAAATAGCATCCCTCGGGGGCTGGATCAGAGCTGCCTAAGCGTCCACACGATCTCTTCCCCCTCAGTGCAAGGGGATGCTCATCCTGGGCACACTGAAGCCACCACTGAGAGAATCATAGACACTAGTGGTCATGTGCCAGAATAAGTCTGTGAAGCAACTCTTCATTACAACGAAACACTCATACCTCAAGAGACATGCCCCCCCCCCCGCCCCCTGACAGAAAAGAATACACTAACTATAGTTACAAAGCTGCTCTTCACTAACCCATTATCTATGTATGGCCTACCATTCTGATCTACTGAAAAAGAAAAGACATAAATGCCCTTGGCCTTATTCTAAGTGATGGAGACTGACTAAAGGCACAGGAGTAATTAGGATTTAACAACTAGGCTTAATTACTTAGTTCTTGAGGGAGCTAGACTTTCCTAATTTGAGAGCACCAGCCACATTACAACCCACAGCCTTTAAAACTTAGCATCTTCGGGGGAAATAGGATGGGCAAGGGCAGGAGCTTCTCCACAGGGCGTCTTTCTATGCACCCCAGAGAGTTAGACCCTAATGTGATGCATGGTGCCTGAAAGTCTCCCATTGGTCTTTCTTGACTCTATTTAAAAAAAAATCTCCTTTGACCATAAAACTTAATATTAATTTTCACTTGTTTTATAGAACTGTGAAAACTTTGGTTACATAAATAGAAATAGAAGGAATTCAGGTACAGAAAGGCACTGAATCTCTGCCCAGTTTTCCTGATAAAGTGATTTTGAATGCTTTTCCATCAAAAAATAAGTCACTCCCAGTTACCCTATCCCTCTATTACTCAACAAATCATTTGTTAGTTATCAAAATAAAGGCCAACAACGATTATTTCCTCCTGCAAACAAAAACTCTCTAATTTGCAAAAGAGCCCGTCAGTGCAGGTCAGCCGTTCACTGTGGTCACTTCCACCTTATCTCCAGTTTGCTTTCATATGTGGGGTGGTTACACCCAGGAACCATAGCCTCAGGAGGGGTCGTAAAAAAGGGGCAGGGGGAACAGATGAAGAGGTGGTCCTACCAGTGAAACTTAGAGGTGAAAATTTTAGAAAAATATACATATGGAGGTTGAGATCCCAAAAAAATCATTTCTTCAGACTATGCAAGCATGTGTACCCCTTGACCAGGTTTTGTGTGCCTCTGAACTGAACCCCTTAGAACAAGTTGTATTGTCTTGTGCATGGAAGGCACCCCAGCAAGGTATCCAGCATGGATGGGGTGAGGTCTGGAAACTCTGGAGTCATAGCCAGTCGGAATCAAGCCAATGGGAGTGCGGGACTTTCAGGTGATATCTAAAGGAGGGACAGTCTCACAGGATGTACACTCACTCAATGTCAGCGATTTGTTAGAGAACCGATTGGGATCCTAAAGCACCCAGCTGGTGTCCAGAGAACTGGAGAACTCATGAGAGGGGTAAACTGTTTAGGGTGGTGTCAGATGTGTGGTAAAGCTGCCCCAGAAGCCAGACCCTGCAGACGTCAAGGAGCTGTGGAAAGTGGTTTGTGTCCCCAGGCCATTCCACAGGACCAGCTGAGGAGGAAGAGAGCCAGGCCCCGGTCCCCTGCTTTTATTTCTCAGAGTAGAGGCAGCATGCTCTTACTCCGGCTACCACAAGAATTTTCATGTAAAGACAGAGAACAAGCTTGCCTCTACTTCTACCTATGGAAGCAAAAAATGTGCTTTGAATCCACCTAGATCCACACGTTTTTATTCAATACCTAATTTTCACACAAGAACACTGAAGAATCAGTGACCAGTTTGCCCATTACCCAGCACTGCAGTGTCCAGAGACCAGCCTGGAAGGACACTGCAATGGTTACTCGCATGTGCTCACAGCACAGCAGAACTGGAGGTGCTGCTGGGGACCACAGCTTGATGGGGTGAGACCGCAGCTTGACGGATCAGTAGTGGCGGGACCACAGCTTGATGGACCAGTGATGGGTGGCACCACAGCTTGACCCAGATTGCTTAGATGTGAATATCCCTGGACGTCTATTTGAACTTTAATCTCACCTTGGTACTCTGAAGATGAACTGGAGTGGGGTCACTGGACCTCTTCCCAATATGGCTGCTTCAGCCGGCTTCAAGAGGACAGATAGCTGAATTTAGCTTCTTGGGATACAGAGTGTCACCCCAAGTTTGGTAACACCTCAGATGCACTTTACTCTGACTCAGGTCTAGATTCGAGGTCATGGACACTCCCACCTGTACTGGGCAAGTCTTGGCCTCAACCTTATCTGTTCAGAGGTTAAGCTTAGTCTTTCTGGCCAAGTACAGCTTCCTTTCTCTGGTTAAAAAAAAAAGAAAGAAAGAAAACAAACAAACAAAAAACCCCACTCTTGCTCAGAATGGAACTTCAGTACCCTGTCCTGTCTTTCCTGTTGGTCAGGTTTGAAGCGTTGCTGATTAATGGCTAGCTGCACTTGTGTTTGTGGATTGTAAGCTTGAGTCTTCCCTGAAGGAATAGTGTTCTGCGTCGAATGTTAGGAGGCATGCCTGGACGTGTGGCTCTTCAAGATAAGAACTCATTTTCTCGATTCTACCCCTTGTTCAATTGTCCCCTGTTAGAAAATAATATTCTTGGTGTTGCACAAAGAAACACATAAATGAAGTGAAAGTAACTCCAACAAGGCAGTTTCCGTTTATCAAAAGGGTATACCGTGACCGGAACCAGGCTAGCAAGCAACGTACATGGCCAAGATGGCCTCTGCCTTTTATCCCTAATGTGAGGGGGAGGAGCCTGGCTATTCCTCATTGGCTGAGATTCGCCTCATAGTCTATTCCTGACTGGCTAATTTATAAAAACGGCTCAAAGGAAATGGGGAAGGGGTCTGAAGCTTTGGACCATGGAGTTCCAGGAATACAGCAGGGCCTTTTGCATAAACAAAAGTTTTGCCAGGGTGGCAAGATTAAAAGGTTTGAATTCCTTTGCATAAAAGTCTTCACAGGTATAGGGAGGTTTAGGGGATATTGGCCCACGTGGACGATCTACTTTTGATAGAAAGCAAACAAAACAGAACGTTTCTCATGTCTCCTTTCCCTCTTTTTACTGACATACTAGCTTTCTTCACACTGATAGCTTCTGCCCTTCCTGGGAAATCTGGTACTCATACAGAAAAGCATGAGCAAATGTGTGTTTTTGGGAGATGATAAAGCCTCTATGTGGAACTGGAGAGATGGCTCAGTGGTTAAGAGCACTGGCTTCTGGTCCAAAGGACTTGGGTTCAATTCCCAGTACCCGCATGGTGGTTCACAACCCCCTGTAACTCCAGTAATTACCTGTAATCTCAGGTAATCTGATGTCTTGGGCTCCTGCACACATGTGGTGCACATCTATACATACACAGGCATACACACATAAAAACAAACAACTATTAAAAAGAAAGAAAGAAACCTCAATGGGAATTAATAATGATAACAGCAAATACGGAAGTGGCATTTACTGTGTACCAAGCAGGCATGTAGTCCCTTCCATATGTTAATTCCATGTTAATTCCCACACAGCAACCCTACCTAGGGATCAGTTCATGAATGGGAAAATCAAGCCACAGAGAGGTAAAAAAGCATGCCCAATAAACACATGACAGATCTGAAACAGAGTCTGCTCTTGACTATTACAGTATTTTGTCTCCTGTTAGTGTATTTCTGAATGGGACTCAACGAAAGCAATAGTATCATGGATCAGTGCAAACCATAATTCAGATTCCGAGAGCCTTCCATTCCCCTAGCAGGTATGTTAGGCCCCCAAATAGGACATAAAAACATGAAAAGAGTTCTTTTATTTGTTTTTTGGTTTTGGTTTTTGGTTGGTTTGTTTGTTTTTTTGAGACTAGGCTGGCTTCCAACTCACAGAGATCCTCCTGCCTCTGCCTCCCGAGTGCTGGGATTAAAGGTGTGCACCAACTGCCTGGCATGCCTACTTTCTTGTTGAACTCAGACGACCAGCCCAAGGATGACATCACCCACAATGGTCTGGGCCCTTCTCCATCAATCACTAATTAAGAAAATACCCTCCAGCCAGATCTTATGGAGGCATTTTCTCAACGGAGGTTCCCTTCTTTCAGATGACTCTAACTTGTGTCAAGTTGACATAAAACTAGCCAGCACAGACCATGTCAAAAACAAAAACAAAAACAAAAAAACAGAAGGATTGTGCTCCCTTCCCCAGCTCTGAAGTAGGAGCAGAGACCACAGACAAGAAGGCAGCTAGCCCATCTATTCTGCCACAGCTTTTGAGATACTGCAGTGTGATTTGTTGTTGTTGTTGTTTAATTTTTAATTTTAATATTTTCTTCACTGTGATAGAAACCACCTGTACCATAGTGCTTAAAATACACACTAACAACATAAAGAATAATTATATCTGAACATTTACCAACCTATTAGCACTGGTCACTGGATGATGGACAGGGGGTCTAAATGAAAAAGAAACACACCCCCACAGTCCCTGAAAGTTAGTAGGTCAAAGTTCCTGCGAATTATCTGTTTGTTTCTAAACAGAGTCTCATATATAACTGAAAAAGACCTTGGACTTTTGATTCTCCTGCCTCCTCCTTCAACTGGTAGCAATCCCCCTGCTTCAGCTTTCCTAGTGCTGCTTGTATAGACTCAAGGCACCATGGCTAGCTTTAAGCATGTCTCTAAAGAAAACGCTCACATTCTGAAATACTGCAGAGCGGAATTAATATGAACTTGAGGGAGACATAGTTCAACGTTGATAGTGCTCCTGATACCAAAAATATGGAGGTACCACAGCATAAAAAGATCCTGGGTTCTGAAAGGGGTAACTGGATTCTCAATCAAAATCTTGATATGGAATTTTCCATGAGCCAGAAAGAAGCTTTTACCTTTTCTAAGCCACTTACATTTTAGGATAGTTTATAGAAGCTAGCCTAGGGGGCTGGACAGATGGCTCAGCAGTTACGAGGACACTGGCTGCTCTTCCAGAGGACCTGGGTTCAATTTCCAGCACCCACATGGCAGCTCACGACTGTCTGTAGCTTCAATTCCAGGGAATCTGGCACCTTCACAGACATACATGCAGGTAAAACATCAATGCACATAAAGAAAAAGTAAGTAAGTCTGAAAAAAGAAGGAAAAAAGAAAACACAACTTAAAAAAACAGAAGTTAGCCTAAACTGACAAAGTGAGAAAAATTCATGCATTTCCCTACTCAGTTCATCTCATTGGGGTTGGTTTGAATGAGAAATGTCCCTCATAAATTCACATACTTAAACACTTGGGCCCCAGTTGGTGGTGCTGTTTGGAAAGGCTATGGAACTTCTAGATGATGGAGCCTTGTTGGAGTGAATACATCACCGAGGGCCAGATTTGAGAGTTTGTAGTCTTGACCCACATCCAGTTTGTTCCCCCTGCTTCACGTTTGTGGTTGAAGATGTGATCTTTCAGCTTTCTGCTCCTGCCTCCGTATCTTCCCTACGATTATGGACATCTAGCCGTTTGGACTCATGATCCCAAATACACTCTTCTTTAAGTTGCCTTTGATCATTGTGGCGGTTTGAATGAAAACGACCCCCACAGGCTCATAAGGAGTGGCACTAATAGGAGGTGTAGCCTTGTTGGAGGCAGTGTGTCACTGGGGGTGGGCTTTTAGGTTTCAAATGCCTGAGCCAGGTCCAGTGTCGCTCTCTCTTCCTGCTGATCCAGATATGGAACTCTCAGCTACCTCTCCAGCACCATATCTGCTTGCGTGTTGCCATGCTTCCCACCATGGACTAAACCTCTGAACTGTAAGCCAGCCCCAATTAAACATTTTCCTTTGTAAGAGTTGCTGTGGTCATGGTGTCTCCTCACAGCAATAGAAACCCCAACTATGACAGTCATGGTATTTTGTCACAGCACCCATAAAGTGACTAATGTATACATTAAGTCAGACTTTAGTATTCCAGCTTCAGTTGATGAGAAAAGAGTACAGATAAAGAGACTTGTTTAAGAGTTTTATCCTCTGAGGTGATTTTGGTAAAACTGGCCATACACTTAGTTCTGTAATAAATTGACACACTGATTATAATGCTAAGTGGTATGTGGTACTGGAACAAAGACATTTGGGGTTTTTTTAAAGTTTCTTTTGGAGATTTTTGTTTTGTTGTTGTTGTTACTGTTGTGGTGGGTTGAAATTTTGAGACAAGGTCTTACTGGGTAGCCCAGGCTAGCTTTTTGAACTATGACCCTCCTTCTTCAGCTTCCAGAGGGTTGAGATTAGAGATACATCAGCATGCTCAGGTCCTAAATTTTCTTTAAGTATAATAAGTAGCTCTTATTCTACTGTGTGTTTGAAATGATGCTAGAATAAACACTTCTGATAAGCGACTTGCAATTGTTCAGAAAATCAGTGAAGAGCCCCATGCTATGGCAGCTTTAGGAGTTCTGCTAAGCCTGTTTACCTGTAAGTTCTAGAAGCGGAGGCCTGCCAGCACTCGGTATAAGCTGGGTTTTGAGGGAAGAACGAGAGGGACTACAAAGGCCCCTTTAAAGAGCTAGGGTTGGCAGCTGACAAGGTGCCCCCCTTGTAAGTGAGATGCTGACCAAAGCGCTGGGCCCCATGCAATCATGGCCACAGGCAACCTCCTACAAAGGACCTGAAGAGAGCCTGCCATCTACGGAAGCTTTGTGGAGGCTCCCCAGTCGCTTCCAGGCACTAGGGAGGGATAATGCTGGCTTCAGCTGAAATGCCTGGCCTGCTTGTCCCCAGAGTCTAGAGCCTTTTTGATCTTGGACAGTTCATCTGATCTTCCACGGTGGGAAAACTAACACTAGCTGACCTCCTATCCTCTTGAATCTTTTGCATCTCAACACTAGCTTTTGGCTGTTGAAATTCAAAGCAAATCGTGCCCGTCTCTGACTTGGCTAGGGCAATTTTCCCTGGAGGTTGGTTTTTGTCCACCCAACAGCAGAAGGTGAGTAGAATTAGTGGGACTATCACACACACCTGAAGCCCAGCTACGGTGACACTGCCAAGATATCCAGCTGCAAGAATGTCCCCTTCATTTTACATTTGGTTGAAAAAAAAAATAACAATAAAAAGAAAAGCCTTTATGTTACCTAAGACAATATGGACAGTCAAAAGCAAGCTGGCCCCTATGGGAATAATGAGCCAAAAACTAAGCAGAGTGATGTGGTCACACTGCAGGCCAAACAGGGGCTGCATGTGATCAAGCAAAAGGAAACTCCCTTAGAGACAGGCAAAGCTCGTGAGTTACTGGAGATCACCTTTGGTGATATTCCGAAGGCATTTGTCATCAAGACCTACAGCTATGAAAAGGGATTTTCCCATTCAGATTACAAGGAAATATAGAACAAGATGGGCATGGTGGAACTTGCCTGGAATTCCAGAATTTGGGAGGCTGAGGCGGCAGAGGCACCAAGAGTTTGAGGCTAGCCTGGGCTAGAGGATAAGAATTTTTTTTTCCAAAAAAGAAAGAGAGAGAGAGAGAGAGAGAGAGAGAGAGAGAGAGAGAGAGAGAGAGAGAGAGAGAGAGAGAGAGAAAGGAAGGAAAGAAGGAAGGAAAGAAAGAAGGAAGGAAGGAAGGAAGGAAGGAAGGAAGGAAGGAAGGAAGGAAGGAAGGAAGGAAGGAAAAGAAAATATTAGAGACCACTGAGATGGCTCATTGGGTAAATATCAAGTTAAACAATCCTGATGACTTGGGCTCTAACCCTAGAACCCATCCATGTAAAGGTAAAAAGAGAGAAGTGATTCCACAAAGTGTTCCCCTGACCTCCACACCAGTGCTGTGGCACACATGTTCCCTCCCTCCACATCATCATCATCATCATCATCATCACACATAACAACAACAGCAATAAATAAAAATAAATTTTAAAAAAGATAAAAAGAAATAGAGCATGCTATTAAGACTTAGCCAGTTCTAACTGTGGTGTTTCCCTGTTTACAGAAGGTTGAACAATAGAAACGTCAACCTCATGGTTGCTTCATCAGTTTACTGGTTGATTTGGAGATGTTGGGGATTGATTGAACTTAAGGCCTGGTGTGTATAAGCATGTGCACTACCACACTGAAAATGATCTCCGAGTTCAGTTAAAGCATTAAAAACTTAAAACAATACACAATTATTAGTAACTGGCCCCACTTCAAGAACAGAACATGCCAAGTGGTGGTGGTGGCACATGCCTTTGAAAGTTCCAGCACTCGGGAGGCAGGGGCAGGCAGATCTCTGAGTTTAAGGCCAGCCTGGTCTATGGAGAGAGTTTCAGGACAGCCAGGGTTACACAGAGAAACCGTGTCTCAAAAAACAAACAAACAAACAAATACATAAGCAGAACATTTGAAAAAGTTCATTTGCATTTACATCTGGAAGCTATTAAGCAACTACCAATATTTGACCCCAGCTCTGTTGTGGGATATTTGTACACTGTGTGACATGTATTGCTGTGATTGATGTAATAAAAAGCTAAACGGTCAATAGCTAGGCAGGAGGTGTAGGTGGGACTCCTGGGCAGACAGAGAACTCTGGGAAGAAGAAAGGAGGAGTCTCCAGCAAGACACAGAGAAGAAACAGGAGGTGCAAGATGGAAGAGAGTTAACACCACGTGGCAGAAAGTAGATTAATATAAATGCATTAATTTAAGTTATAGGAGCTAGTTGAGACAAGCATACGATGATGGTCAAGCTTTCATAATTAATTAGAAGTATTTGTGTCATCTCTGTGAGTTCAAGGCCAGCCTAGTCTACAAAACGAGTTCCAGAACAGCCTGTTACACAGAGAAACCCTGTCTCAAAAAAAAAAAGTCTCTGTGTCATTGTTTGTAAGCTGGCAATCCAGAGGAGTCCAGCTACACAGCTCAGAGTATTATTTAAGGTAAGTTGAATCCTCAGATGTTGCACCTTTTGTACAGATGAGAGAGTTGAGAAAACACTCTTCTTTGAATTGTTAACTATCCAGAGTGGCATGAGTACACGGGTGTCCAGAGTGGGCTGTCTGCTGGAGTGCCAGAGAACGGAGCAGAAGACAGGAAAGTGGTCAGGGCGATGGGTGGGGCCAGTCTACTGGTAGGTGGGTAGTTTGGTTTAGTTCATGCCTGCGTTCAATTCATAGAATATGAAACAGTAAGGACCAGAGTTCGGAACCCAGTACCCATGTTAATACTGGGTGAGAATAGTGGCCCGTGTATAATTTCAGCACCCAGAAAGCAGAGATAGGGGATCTAGTTATATCAGTGAGCTCTATGTTGAACTGAGAGGTCCTGCCTAAACAGATAAGGTAGAGAGAAACCGAGGAATACTTGAGCAAACACGTATACACACATGCATGCCATATACACAGATACATACAAAAGAATATGGGATGGAAAGAGTATTGGCTAATCCTTGCCATTAAAATATTTTTTTTCTTTTTTGGTTTTTTGAGACAGGGTTTCTCTGTGTATCGGCTGTCCTGGGACTTGCTCACTCTGCAGACAAGGCTGGCCTTGAACTCACAGAGATCCACCTGCCTCTGCCTCCCCAGTGCTGGGATGAAAGGCGTGTGCCACTACTGCCTGGCAAAACGCTCTTAACATCACACTGAAAAACATCAAAATTATGTGACAGTGTTGACTGGCGTGGCGCTGCTGGGACCGCCATCATGACAAATCTCCCTTTAAACACCTTCTGTATTTTGAATCCAATCATACACAAAATATAACTTAAGCAGGGTGGACCGACCAGGTTCAGAATGTGCTGGAAGAGGTCCCGTGTGGAGTGGCCCCTATGTCCGCTAGGTTTGGGCCCTGGGAGTGCATAGTGCATAGAAGAGCCCAGGCATGTAGAGAGATCAGGCTGCCGACCAATCAGCAGCTCGGCCTCCGCTGGTGAGGAGCAGCGGCATGGTGAATGATGAGTGAGGGTGGGTGCAATCTTGAAAGCAGTACTCACACATGGCCTCTCTGATGGGTGATCTGTGGACAGGGTCATCAAGACAGGAGGTGAGGGGGCTCAGTGTGGGATGGAATAGACAGGAGAAATAGTCGGTCCATACTTAGAATACGTAGCGGCTAGGATTGAGAGTGTGAAAGAAGCGGTATCAGGTATCAGACGGCCATGGTGGCCCAGACCTGTAATTCCAGCATTTAGGAGGACAGCTTGAGCTGTGTAGTTTCAAGGACATAAAAAGAAGAGAAAAGAGAAGAGAGGGAAGGGGAAAAGGGAAGACTTTTTAGGGTTGGGGGAGGATAGGAGGGGGGGAGGAAAATTTCAGCTCATGGAAGGTAGAAACAGAAGGATGAGGAGTTCAAAGTCATCCTCAGCTACATAGAGTTGGAGGCTAGCCTGGGCTACATGAGATTAGGAAGAAAGAAAGAAAGAGAAAGTGAGGTGAGTGAAGTGGAAAGGAAGAGGAAGGAAGGAAGGAAGGAAGGAAGGAAGGAAGGAAGGAAGGAAAGGAAGGAAGGAAGGAGGGAAGGAAGGAGGGAAGGAAGGAGGGAGGGAGGGAGGGAGGGAAGGAGGGAGGGAGGGAGGAAAGGTGTCAAGGATACCCCCAGGACATCTGAAGGTGGCCTGAGCCTGCTGAATTTGAGTCTGTCTATTCTACTAAAATTCATACTGAAAGATGAGTAAAGCCTCACTTTTGAGTAAAGTAGCACATGTGACTTTTTTTTTTCTTTTTTTAACATGTGACTTTTCAAGACACGGCCTCCATTCCTTCTTCTGAATTAATAATAATCTTGTTATTTCTGTTTCAGAGCTAGAAATAAAATGGCATGACCAGATGAATAAAGCTGCCATGGTCACAGCACTCACCAGGTACCATGAACATTTCCCAGCGTCTCTAGGGATTTTCTCGAGGCTCTTGACCCCTAGATAACACCAGCCATTTATTTCAGCTTTATGTTCTCTACCAAGCCCAGCAAAGCATCTAGCATGTCATAGGCCCTCAGCAAGTGCTCCCCAACTGAAATCCTCACAGGAGCTCTATTGTGAGTGTGAGAACCCAGGCTTTGGAATAAGACCCATCTCAGTTCTGTCCTGACCATTAGTCCTCTGACTTTGAGCAAGGTTCCTCGCCTTCAAATGTGCTCAGTCTGAAAAACGGAAAGGGGGCAGAGTGGCTCAATGGTAAGGCACTTGCTGGCATGCTTAGAGGGAGACCTGAGCTCCATCCCTAGCCCCACCAAGAGAGAGGAGGGAGAGAGAGAGAGAGAGAGAGAGAGAGAGAGAGAGAGAGAGAGAGAGAGAGAGAGAAGAATAGGAGGAGGAGGAGGAGGAGGAGAGAATGCGAAATAAAAGAAGGGAAGAAAACAAATCTAGAAAGAGGGAAAGGGAGATAATCATACTTAGTCTCAGTTGTTAGAGGGATTCTGTGAAATTACATTTACAAAGCACTTAATCCAGGAGCTGGCATTCACCAATTAACCCGAAAGTGTAAACACCAGGACTAGTCAGCCTACACTTCCCATTGCTACAGGTTAGAAGGCCCTGGAATTTAAAATAGAGCCGTTGGGGAAATCTTTCCTGTCAGACTGCCGGGTCCCCACACTGCAGGCTGCTATGCTGGCATGGAGCCTCAGCTGAGTCATCACAGCTGCTCTCGGGGTAATTTTAAGCCCACAGGGCCATGGCCCTGATCATATCGCCAGCACAGCCATATCTAGTTTTCCTGTGTGTGGAGAGAAAAGGGCAAGCAGAGGCGTCTGGGTACCCAGCTCAAGTGTCTGTCTTATCTGCGTTCGTCCATCTTGTCTGCTGTCCCGCCAGCCTTGGCTTGTGCATGTTAGTGCCAGGGCGACACCTGATTTGTTGGACCTCAGGAATCCAGTCTTCCTGGTTATTTTGTGGGTAGTTAGGGGGAAAAAATTGATTACTTAAATTCTGTTTCTAAACCTGATACAGAGAAACTAAAACATTTTTTTTCAATCCCCTCACTAGAGTCCCTTCACAGTCACACTGAAAATAAACAAACAAACAAACAAACAAACAAACAAATAAATAAATAGGACTGGCAAAATGGTTCAGTGGGTAAATGCATTTGTTGCCAAAGATGATGACCTGAGATTCGTTCTTGGAAGCTACGTGGTGGAAAAAGAACTGATTTCCGAATGTTGTCCTCTGCTCTTGACACACTCACATGGTGTGTGTGTGTGTGTGTGTGTGTGTGTGTGTGTGCATGTGCGTGAGTGTGCTTGTGTGTGCGTGCACATACACACTACCAACGAATAAAACACATGTAATACACAAATAAATAATAAAATACTTACTGAACATTAACCAGAGGAACTCCCACCCTCCAGGACAGTCACGAGCTGGCTCGCTCTCCTGATGCCCAGTACATGGCTCTGATCTCACACTACCCACCGGCACCACCTTTCCTTTGATACCAATACCTTCACCGGAAAGGCTTGCCTCTTCCTGCTTTTCCCTTCAAAGCCTCTGGGAGCTCTGCAGTGTCTTCTTCTGTTGGTAACTCTTTCTATCAACTCTTCAGGAGCCAGTCACCTATCCCAGTGTGGGGAAAAATGTCTACCCAAAGCACTACAAGAAGGTCAGTATATAACAATATACCTACCAGAAACTTCCTGAACTGTAACACTCATGGTCTACACACACCCTTCCCACAAAGACACAGATCATTGTTTGATGGATGTGTCCTATTTGTTCAAAGGGCAGAGGGCATGAAGATCTGAACTTTAGTGCCCAAAGGTGCGGGGGTGTGTGGGGGGGGTGTCCTAGCAGCCATACACTATGATTTCCTGGAAACATAAAAATACTGAGGCCCCACATCAAATCAGTAGAAGAAGAATCTCTAGGGTTGGATCTTACCATTTAAGTTTGCCCATTTCAATATGGAAATGTAGAAAATCCTGTTCAATGGCTCTTAAACATTACCGAGTCACGGACTCCCTCAACACTACAAACTGGGATGGAGAGAAAGGCCCTGTGGTTAAGAGCACTTGTTGCTCTCTGTAGGACCGGAGTTCATTCCCAGAACCTACATCAGGCAGCTCACAATAGTCTGTAACTTCAGCTCCAGGGGATCCAATGCCTCTGGCCTCTGAGGGTACCTCCACTCATGTTCATATAACCTACGCACAGTTAAAAATCATAAAAACAAAACCAACAAAAAAGATATGAACCCTTTCTGCAGGGACTAAAAAAATCTTATACCCAATCTCAGGGAGAACCCTGAGATTCTTTTATCTACGCAGCCCTTTTCTTTCGTTTTCTTTCTCTGATAGAGTTTTCATGTATCCCATCCAGGCTAGCCTCAAACTCTTCATATAATTCAAGCTGGCCTTGAACTCCTGACCTTCCTGCTTCCATCTCCCAAGTGCTGGGATTGTGGTGCTTGTCACCTCATCCAGCACGGTGCTCACTCTCCTCTTCAGGCAAATGATAAGCGACATCCGGAGCACTTAAGGTGTCTCGGTCCAGCTTTCTCAGGGAGCAAGAGGCAGCCAGAGCGTGGTCGTCCTGGTCTGCATCCTCTTCCCATGATAGCACTGTGACCAAAAACAACCTGGGAAGGAAAGGGTTCATTTAATTTTACACTTCCATGTCACCGTCCATCATTAAAGAAAGTCATAGCAGGAACCCAAGCAGGGATCCGGAGGCGGGAACTGAAGTGAGGCCTGCAGAAGAAAGCTGTTTCCTAGCTTGCTTTCAGAGCCTGCTCAGTCTGCCCTTTATAGATGTCAGGACCACCTTCTAAGGGATGGCGCCACCCACAGTGGGCTAGGTCTAGGCCCTCCCACATCAGTCCTGGGTCAAGAAAGTGTACCCACAGACTTGCCCACAGGCCAGTCTGATGGAGACAATTCCTCAGTCAAGGCCCTTCTTCCCAGATGACTCCAGCTTGTGTCAGTTCCCAAACAAACAAACAAACAACAACCAGGACACTAGTCAATATTCTGCCTTTTCTTACTGAGGAATACCAGACAGAAATATTTTTGTCTAACCAAAAATAATGAGAAAGGAAATGATTGCTGTGTATCTCGCCAGTGCATTTTTTAAGGCATTTCTCAGATAAATCACCCAATACTACTAAAATTCAAAGCCTGATAAAATTGTGTTTAGTGAGCTTACTAACTATCCTAAACATTCCTTACAGTGGGTTGAACTGTATTCCCCAAAAGATATATCAAAATTCTAAGTCCTAATACTTAGGAATGCAACATTATGTGGAAATAAGGTCTTTGTGGATATAAACCAGTTCACATGAGGTCATTAGGGTGTATCCTAAATCCAGCATGAACGGTGTTTTTTTTTTTAATATTTATTTATTTATTATGTATACAGCATGTATGACAGCAGTCCAGAAGAGGGCACCAGATCTCATTACGGATGGTTGTGAGCCACCACGTGGTTGCTGGGAATTGAACTCAGGACCTCTAGAAGAACAGTCAGTGCTCTTAACCTCTGAGCCATCTCTCCAGCCCCCAACGGTGTTTTTGTAAGAAATAGGCAGGGCCACCTGAAGACCTAGATTCGAAGAAGAGTTGGCCATGTGATAATGGGAACACAGACTGAAATGAGGCATCTGTGAGCCAAGGAATGGCAGGCATGAGCAGCAAACACCTGGAAGAGCCAGGAGGAACAATCCTCCCCTACAGTCTTCAGAGGGAGCACGAGCCTGATGACGCCCTCATCTACCAGAGGATAAATTCCTTTTGATTTAAGCCATTTGGTTCAAAGCACTTTATGTAGCTGTCTTAAGGCACTAGTACAACTTGTGGTGTGGTGGTTCATACCTTTATTCCCAACACTCAGGAGACACAGCCAAGTGGATTGTTGTGAGTTCAAGGCCAGGTTTATATAGTGAGTTTCAGGCTAGCCAGGACTATCTATAGTTGGACCCTGGACCCTGTATCAAACAAACAACAACAAAAATATCCGCTCAGGACACACCAAGACCAAGTTCTCAGTACCCAAGTTAGGCAGTTTACAACCACCTCTAACTCCAGGGAATCTGACTCCCTCTTCTGGCCTGTAAGGGCACCTGCACGCACACATGCATATACCTTGAAACAGATACACACCTACACATTTTTTTTAACTCAACCAACTTTACTTCTTCTTTACATCTGTGATAGTTTGAATAAGAATGGTCCTCAGCAACTCATATATCTGAAGGCTTAGTCAGTAGTTGGTTAGAACTGTTTGGGAAGGATGAGGAAATGTGGCCTTGTTGAAGGAGGTGTGTCCCTGGAGGTTGTTTTGAGGTTTCAAACGCTCATGCCAATCCCGGTCTCTCTTTTTACCTTGTGCTTGTGGATCAAGATATAAGCTCTCAGCTATTGCTCTAACACCATCCTGCCTGCCTGTCTGCCTGCCATCTGCTTGCCATGATCCTGTCATAATTGTCAGGGACTTATTTTCTGAAACTGTAAAGCCTGTGTAAATCCTGTCTTCTATAAGTTGCCTTGGTCATGGAGTCTTACCATGGCAATAAAAAAGTAACTAAGACAATATCTATATTAATTACATTTGTTGACTGTGACCCAAATACTAACAAGAACAACTTAAAGGAAGACTTCATTTACCTTATTTATTTATTTTATTTCTCATGTTTTCACTGGATTCCAGTCCTTGATAGCAGGAAAGGGATGAGGAAATGGCTTTATTAGTGGTGACTGCTTATGTTGTGGTAAACCAGAAAACAGAGAATCAGGGGCCAGTTATAACCTTCAAAAGCCAGTACTGAGGAGGAGGAGACAGGTGGATCCCTGGGATGCCCTATCCAGCCCACTTAGCCTAAGTGATAAGCCCAAGCTAGTAAGAGACCTTTCTCAAAAAAGAATAAACTGAATAGGAGTTGGAGAGATGGCTGAGCTGTTACAAGCACCTTTGCTGCTCTTGGAGAAGATCTGGGTTCAGTCCCCAACACCCACATGGTAGTTAATGACCAACTGTAGGCACCAGAAATGCACACAGTATACACACACACAGACAAGCAAGACACTTACATACATAAAAAAAAAAAAAAAAAACAAATCTTAAAACAATAGTAGTAGGGGGCAGGATAGTCGGCTTGGTGGCTAAGAGCACTTGTTGCAGAGGACCTAGATTCAGTTCCCAGCATCCACCCAGTGGCTCACAACCATTTATAACTTCAGTTCCAGGTGATGCAACATCCTCTTCTGACCTCCATGGATACCACACCTAGAAGTGGTGTGTATCCATATGTACCCACAGGCAAAACACTCATAGACATAAAATAAAATTTAAAAGTCTAAAAATAATTTTTTTTAAGTGGCCAGCTTTTTAGGAACAACACTCAAGACTGTCACACACACACAAACATGCACACACAATGTGATATGGGAACTGTCTTAGGGTGTCTATTGGTGTGATAAAACAACACGATCAAAAAGCAAGTTGGGGAGGAAAGTTGGGTTTATTCAGCTTATGCTTCCATATGACAGTTCATCATCAAAGGAAGTCAGGACAGGAACTCAAGCAGGGCAGGAACCTGGAGACAGGAGTTGATACAGAGGCCATAGAGGGGCACTGCTTATTGACTGACTCCTCATGGCTTGCTCAGCCTGCTTTCTTATAGAACCCAGGACCACCAGCTCAGGGATGGCACCACCCACCATGGGCTGGGGCCTCCCCCATTAATCACTGATTAAGAAAACGCTCTACAGGTTTGCCTACAACCCGATCTTGGGGAGGCATTCCTGGGGCTCCCTCCTCTCTGATGCCTTTAGCTTGTGCCAAGTTGACATAATACTAGACGGCACAGGGCCCTAAAAGAATTTACTTATTTTTCATTCACCCATTCCTTCCTTCCTCTCTCTCCTTCTGTGCTGTGGATATCACTCTGTATCAATAAAGCACTGATTGGCCGGTAGCCAGACAGGAAGTATAGGCGGGACTAACAGAGAAGGGAGGAGAGGGAACAGGAAGGTGAAAGGAGGGAGACTGCCTGGAGCTGCGGCCAGAACAAGGAAGATGTAAAGTACCGGTAAGCCACGAGCCACGTGGCAAAGTAGAGATTAATAGAAATGGGCTAAATATAAGAGTAAGAGCTAGACAATGATAGGCCTGAGCTAATGGCCAAGCAGTTTAAATAATGTAAGCGTCTGTGTGTTTATTTTGTAAGTGGTTTCTGGGACTGGTGGGACTTGGGAGCTGGCGAGACTTGGGAGCTCGAGAGAAATTTTCCAGCAACACTTCTGTTTTTCTTTTTGTGGCTCTAAGTGTTGAAGCCAGGGCTCCTCACTTTCGGGGACAGCTCTCCACTGCTGGCTGCACACCCTGCCCAAAGCTAAAATC
>CABHPR010150241.1:0-11699 GCA_902168415.1 Peromyscus melanophrys
ATTGGTACCAATCTACACAGGGTAAAAATCTCACTGTCTGACGTCTATATCTCTATCAATCTAGAAAAGTTGTGGTTCCAATTCAATTATAAGCCAAGCTGGCTTTGGAGATGGAATGGGCTCACTCCTTCTCTAAACCCAAGCATATTGCTAAAAGAAAAGGTTGAGAGATTCTTCAGTCCCATATCAGAAGAGCCCTCTGATGTGGGACAGAAGGAAACCAATAAAAAGGGACCACTGTCTTCAAGATTCTAATTCTCTCCATGCTTACTCTTGATTTCTCAGAATCCTTTCTTACATGTTCTGTCCTCTTTAAATCCAAACTTTCCATTTTGATAACAAATAAGTTTTTCCAATAGCAATCTCTGAAGTCTCCAGAAAGAAGATGGGGCCCCAACAACTATCCAATCCAGAATGATGCCATGGTAATCATCATCATACTACACTTCTTGCCAGAATTTTAAACAATCTTACTCATTACTCTAAGACTTGCTGCGGAACCTACAGTTAGTCTAACTGAGATTTAACTGTTTGAGCCCTCTCACAGTACCCAACAGAGATACCATCACCCCCTAAACAGCAGAAAGCAATTCTAAGAAAACGACGCCCCTTTTCCCTAAGGTTTCATATTTCTCAGGGTTATGGATGATGGTTATAGGGTTGGGGATGGAAGAAAATATTTGACTCAGTATTCTCAAAAAAAAAAAAAAGGAAAAGAAGAAATGGAGTGGATAGGTATAAGATATTATGGTAGATTATTGTATTTACTAGTAAACAAATTTAGTAAAATAGCAGCCTTAGATGATTTGCACTGTAATTTGCACTGTTATGGATCCCTATATGTTGATACAAATGTAAACTATTTTTATATTCCTGTTTAAAATAATTTGTATATTGATACAAATACAGAACTAAATTTGTTATAATGTACATATATTTCTACTCTTATTTGAAATATTTGTATATTGATGCAAATGTAAATTTATATCTGTCATACTTTATGTATGTTCTACTTCTGTTTAGGATATTCTGTATATTGATATATATTTAAGATTATTGTCATATTGCATATTGCACTATACATTCCTACCTCTGTTAAAGATATTTTGTGTATTGTCACAATTCTGAAGTCATCGTCCTTTACCGTACATTTGCTTATAGACTGTTTACCTTGTTTACATGAAGCCTTAGTCCTTAGGTTATTTAGGTAGATAAGACTTATAGATTTATAGTCACCTATGCTTGTCATCTCTATAGTTACGTTAGTTAGGTTATCCAGATTTACAGATACATAGGTCGGATGGACAGGTAATCTTCAAACACTTCATAGACCTAGAGAATATGGCATTTAAATAACTTAGAATTCTGTTGACGTGAGACACAATTGCTCCTGGCAGCACCAATTTGATCCCGAGAGAATGTTGGGCTTCTAAGACATTTCCATTTGGAAGTTTGTCTTCTTGGCACAAAATGGCCTACTGGGCAAAGAACTGCCCTTGCCTCAACTGCTGACAGTACGAGTGCTGTCCTTCTGGACAAGCGGGACACAAGGAAAGCGACCACTGTACTCTGCCAAGACAGGGTAAGATGGTCTTTCAGAATTCCTGCTTCTGAAAATGGTCTGTCAGATACTCTAGGCCTGTAGCCAATTTGAATGCACCAACAATGCTGAGAAACATTAGGTGACTGTCCAGGCTGCCAGCTGTCTCGGTCTACTCTTGCAAGATTCCCGAAAGTTGCTTGCATCCATCTACCATTTCTCAGGTACCATTATATTCCTTCTCAGGTCTTTGATGGGATTGAAGACTAGCAGTTATAGTTACGACTTAGTATATATAATATCTTAGATAGAACATATTAAGTATTAGATTCAGATTCTTTAGGATAGGACACCTTTTGGAATGATCTTTGTAACATGCCATTTACCTATGCTCTATATTTCTTTGGATTTTAGTATGTGTTTCTTGCTTGACATTGTTTGCACTGATTGTAGTTCCATCTTATCTAGGTCATTATCCTTCATTACTCCTGGACAATATTTGATAACCATTCCTTTGTATATAATCTTGTATTAAGTTAGAACCTTCTTATTTAGACAAAAAAGGGGAGATGTAGTGGGTAACCATTCCAGCTTTGGTCTGGAAGTTCCAACCCCCACTGAGGCTTCCGTAACTATCACGCCTATAAGGCGGGGCCAAGGGAGGGCTGGAGACCTGAGATCGGGATGCGCGGCGCTCTCTTGCTTCCTGGACCGGGACGCGAGAGGTAGACCGAGGAAAGTTCTCCAGAGAACACCGCCGGACTGCGCTGCGTCTCTTCCAGAACCCATCATCTACCTATCCCTTCATTTGTGAGTTATGCCTTTAAATAAATCTCCTTTTAACTAAGAGTGGCCTTAGTAATTTCACCAATAAATTATTCTTTTCCCCCATTTTCTATAAAGAACATTATTTAAAAAACTGACAAAATTTTACTGGAATAATGTTATATAATATCATTTAGGTATTGTTATTTTCTTGATTTGCACAGAGGTTGTGTAAAAGAATGTCTTATTTTTTCCATAAACCTCATTTTTACTCCTATTTTAAATACACACTGAAGGATGCATGAAAGAGCATCATGCCTGCTTTTTTTTTCTTGTTTTATTTCATGTATGTGTGTGTATGTGTGTGTGTGTGTGTGTGTGTGTGTGTGTGTGTGTGTGTGTATGGTTTTTAAAGCCAGGGTATCTTTGTGTAACAGCCTTGGCTATCCTGGAATTGTCATTGAAGACCAGGATTGCCTTGAACTCACAGAGCTCTGCCTGCGTCGGCCTCCTCTGTGCTTAGATTAAAGGCCTTGCTATGACTCTGTTTTATATATCTCAAAAAAAGATATTCTTGCTTCTGTGCCTTTGTTTTACCAATATAGACTCTAACAACCTGAGAGCATAAGCTCAAATTAAACATTTTCTCTTGTTAGTTGCTTTGATGATGATGTCTTTTCACAAAAATAGAAAAGTAATGAAGACAATTGTCATGTTAGAGTTTTCAAAATAATGAAAATATATTGCTAAATAGATATTTTTTAATTTTCATACTATATTTAATAGTATATATAATTAACAGAATTTTAATTTTGTAAGGAATTTTCTAATGAAATTGGAAATAAAGTGTTATCTGTATTAAAAATAATGGAAAATCAAGTACTAACATAAGCATAAATTACAAGTTTCATGATATGAAATATCTAAGTATTGCTTCTTACTATTACTTTTAAATTTCAAAATAAATTCTGTATTCCTTTGTATTTTAATCAAATATTTATTTTTATGTAACTATTATTTTTCATACTGCTTATCCCATGTATCTCTACTAATAATCAATGCACAATCTTATTTTATTCATATTTTTCTTTTCATGTGAAAATAAATTGATGGAAGGGACTTCAACATTTATGTTTTGTTATAACTCATAAAATTCTGCAATAAGAAACCCAATAACCGGGACTAGAGAGGTGGTTCGGCTGTTAAGAAAACTTTTGAGCTTACATCAGAGTTAGGTTCCCAGTATCCTCATCAGGTGGCTTATAAATTCCTGCAACTCTAGTTCTAGGTGATCTTACATCTATTTCATGCTTTGGTGGATAGCACACACACACACACACACACACACACACACACACACATACGTACACACACACACACGTACACACACACATGCAAACATGCACACATGCACACACAGTACTATTAAAATAAAATAAACCTTAAAAACCAAACCAAACAGAAATAAACCTAATCATAACTATGTATTATACTCTATAAATAAGCTTTCAGTATTTCCTTAAAAAATAGAAATGAAATCATTCAGTATTTGTAAGTAATTAAAAATTTTAAGACTCATTTCAATATTTTTATCTTTTGGAGGATTGGTTTATTTTATTTTATGTATATGAATGTTCTTCCCGCATTTAACCAATGAGCCATCTCTCTGAGCCCCACTTGCTTGGTTTATTGCAGATGTTTTAAGTTACATTCTAGATTTCTGTGTACAGAAAATTAAGTACAGGAAAATTTGCTGATAATGATAAAATCAGCTGATAATGTTGATAAATTTGCATTAAGCACTGCCAAATGAAAATGAGAAAAGGGACAAATTCTCTGCTCTTTGTTTGGAAGTAGAATTGATTTTGGAACCAGTGGGCTTCTCAGGGTCAACCTAGGCAGTTATGGGTTATATTAGGACTTGTTTTGAAACCACTTCTTCAGAACAATTTATGAGGGTAATTTCTTATTTGATCAAGCATATGGATCTTGATTTTCATACATCTTACCCTTCCTAATAAAAGAAATAAAATACATGCTCATAAGTTTTAGACATTTGTCATCAATAAATTATGCTGAATATTATGTAGCAAGATATTGCATGTAAGAAATGTTGTACTCACACCTTAAATTATGAAAATAATCATATTGTGTACCATATTTTGCTTATAATAAGCAAATATATTGTTTGGTTACAGGTTTGGGCATTGTATATTTTTTAAGTATTTCAAATGTACGAGATTTTCAGACAATGTGTTTTGATCACTTTTTTGTTGTTGTTGTTGTTGTTGTTGTTGTTGTTGTTATACATCTGCTGCATCTGGCCCTTTCAGTCTTGCAATATCTTCCAAAAATGCCTCTAAAACGTTGTGGAAGTGATATGAGATAGATGTCCTATTTAGAGCTGCGCAGTCACAGTTTCTTTCTCTGCACTTTGGCCAGTTTTTGGTCCCTTTGTTAATCCTCATCTACTCCAATTATAAGCTTCTATGATATGAGTTGAGGTACACATTAATTAAAATGTATAACCATGATTGATTATAAGTCAGGCTACAGCTCTGCACATTTAGCAGCATAATGATTGTAGTTTCTCTCCTAAGAGCTATGACCTGGCTAAATATAGACACCTTGACAATGGTGTTAGGTATGGGTATCATTTTGTAGAGCAGGATTGAAATGTAATGAATAATTATTTGGTTAATCCCTTATCATTGATTCTTCTACTGGACTTGTAGACATGTCTTGTCAGGCCAGATATTATTGCAGCTTGTAAAGTTCCCAGCTGAGTAAGATTTTTGATTACATTTAGATCTGGTAATTTTCAAGCACCATATATCATTGTGAAAGCTAGCTAGTAGAAAGGGATTAAGCTTCCTCATCAGTACTAGATTAATATTGCCATGTTTTGCCAATCAAGTATATGATCTACAGCAAAGAATCTTACTATCCAATTCTGAATGATAACCAATAGCATTCCAAATAACCTACAATGTTTTGCGGGGAAGTCTACAAATTTCTCTAGCTAACAACCCTTCCCCCCAAAATAAAATAAAACAAAACAAACAACAAACAAAAACAAAAGCCATTCCTCGCATTGGGATTCATTTTTGTTAGCCTGTGGTGCTTACCTTATTGAATATGTCCATTTAATGTACCTCAAGTATATTTAACTTCTAGACTTGTAAGTTTCCAAAATACTTTTTCACACAGTGGTTAAGGTTTTCTGTAGCTTTCCCACCCACTACTCAGACCAATTGAACCTGTCCTATCATAAAATAGTCTCTTCCTTGAAAACTCACTTCCACAAGGTCCCTTACACATCTTTGACTCAAGATTTCCTCACTCACAATGAATGTTTCCAGCTTCATTTATTTTCCTGAAAATTTCATAATTTTTTAATTTTATTTTTATGTATATAGATCTTTACTTTGAAGATATGGCTATATACCATGTGGTTTTAGTGCCAAAGAAGGTTTTAGATCACCTAGAACTGAAATTATAGACAGTTGTGAGCCATCATGTCAGTATTAGAATAGAACAGAACTTTGGACCTCTTTGCTGTGGAATGTCATTCTGTATGCTGTGAATGTGTGTTGCTCTGATTGGTTGATAAATAAATGCTGATTGACCAGTAGCGGGGCAAGAAGTATAGGTGGGATAAGCAGACAAGGAGAATTCTGGGAAGCAACATAGCAAGGCAGAGCTGAGAAAAGATACCAAGCCACATGGCTAAACATAGATAAGAATTATGGGTTAAGTGTAAGAGCTAGACAATAATAAGTCTGAGCTAATGTCCAAGCAGTTATAATTAATATAAGCCTCTGTTTGTTTACTTGGGGAATGCAAGTGGGAGAGATTTGTCCCGACCACCTGCTGGCTGGGACCCAAGAAAATTTCACAAGAATTTGGACACAAGAAAGCTACACCTCTTCAAGTGCAAACAGCACTCTTAACAGCTGAGCCCATCTCTCTAGCCCTAATTTCATTTTTCTAATAGCTGTGTAATATTCCATTTTGTAAATATGCTGTATTTTCATTATCTATTCATCAGTTAATGGTCACTGTGGTTGTTTACATTTCTTGGCTATTGTTCATAGAGTAGCAATGAACATGATGACCAGGTATCTCTGTTGTAGAACATAGAGTTCTTTGGATATAAGCTTAAGTGTGATATAGCTGGATCATGTCTTAGATATATTTTTATTTTTTTCTTAGGAACCTTCACACTGATACACTAGTGTTTGTATGAGTTTGTGTTCCCAACAGCAACAATTGTTTCCTTTTCTCTACGTTGGTGCCAAGAATTTGTCATCATTTTTTCCTTTGTTTGTTTGTTCAGTTTTGGTTTGTCTGAAGATTAAATTCCAAAGTACTTTTATTTTTGTTTCCCTGGTTGCTAAGAATTTTGATTGTTTAAATGTTTCTCAGCCCTTTGTATTTTGCCTTTTAGGAATTCTGCTTCATTCCATCAGTTATAAAAAAAATAATTTTTATTAGTCCTTTGAGAATTTCACACATATTTAATTATATTTACACACCCCTTCCAAAATTCTTTAACTAATTTCAGATGGAACCCTTTATGTTTTCACCTAACTCTGTACCATTTTTTTCCATCAAGGCCAATGTGTCCTGTTCACATATTGTTGGTTTTGTGGCCATCTACTCAAGCATCATTGATTTAGTAGGGACTACATCTTAGAGAAAATTGACACACCCTCTTCCAGCAGCTAACAACTGACAACAATTCATCATCTAGGATTGGAACACCATGCGCAACTCCCTTCCCCATGCTGGGATTTTATCTGTTTGTTTGCACATTTTCTGTGTTCATTTTCCAAACTGCTGTGAGTTCATGTAAATCTCTCTGAAAAATCTATCTGTGCAGCCCTGCTGCTGTGTCAAAGCTGGAAGGTTTCCTTGTAGTCATTTACTGCCTCTGGCTCTTGCAGTCTTTCAGCCCACTTCTTCAATAATCCCTGAGCCTTGGGAGGAAATGTGCATCATATAGTCAACCCATGGCTGAACATTCTATTGTATCTGCTTCTCTTTGTCTTGGCAAGCTGTGGTTCCCTGTGGTAATCATTACCTGCTGCAAAAGAGCTTTTGTGTTAAGGATGAAGAGATGCCTTAATCAATAGGTGTAATGAGAAGTCATTAGGAGTTGGTTTAATACTATGTCCATTTAACAGACTAATAGTAGTGGGCTCACTCCTAGAAGCTATGATGTTTCTAGTCATAGATTCTTAGATCAATAATGGTGGCTCATTTTGTTTCAACATGTAGGGTAGGCATTAAATACCCAGAGAATGCCATTGATTACGTCCAGGTATTCATGTCACTATTACATCACTGGGCAGTGGATTCCTAAGCCAATCATTATTGTAGTTCATATCTGGATAAGATTTATTACCATGTCTCATTTTTAATTGGATTGTTTACTTGATGTTTAGGTTTTTGAATTTTCTATGTATTATAAATACTAATTTCCTGTCTGATGTATAGCTGTTAAATATATTTCACTCATTACATAGGTTGCATCTTCACTCAAATGATGATGAACTTTGCTGAACAGAAGGATTTTAGTTTCATGAGTTCCTATTTATGAACTGTTAATTTTAATACCTGTGTTATTTGGGTCTTACTCACCATAGGAATTACTTAGTAAAACAATGGATACAATTTCTATTAGTGGTACTAAAATTATCTTAGAAATATGTTTGTTTTATTATTGATTATAAAGAAAGGGTATGGCTAGAACTTTTAAAGTAAAGACAATAGATTTGTGATTCAGAACATAGCAAGAAAATGGATATACATATGAATTATTGCAGGGAAAATGTTAAAACTGAATTTGTGAATAGAATATACTCAAATCAATATTTTATGCACAGTTTACACTGAATTATGGGAATTTGCTTTTATGTAACAAACTTTTTCTCAAAATTTTTCTATCCTTAAAATTACATTTTTAATAATATAATAAATTGATATTTAATAATAATATACAGTGATAGAGATGATATTTATCCTCTATATTACTTTATCCTTTTGGGAGACTGAACACTGGAAAAGAAGCAACTTGCAGAAGGAAGAATTTATTTTGAGTTATGATTTGAGGTACATCTTAGTGGAAGACAAGACAGATGGAGTATCCAGAAGCTACTCACATTGTTCTAGGTAACAGGAATAAGAGAAATAAATTCTGGTAATCACTTATCTCTTATGAGACTCATTACAGTGTTTGTGTGTGTGCCTCTGACTCATTAGCCTTCTCTTGAGACTCTTCCTTCTGTTGGTTTGCCTTGTCCATCCTTATTTGAAGGTTTTCACCTTTTCTTATTATAGCGTCATCTGTACTATGTAGATGTCATCTTTTGGAGTCTTACTCTTTTGTAAAAAGAAATGGAGGGAAAGTGGATCTCACAGAGAGGGGAGGTGGGGGGAGCTGGGGGAAGAGGAGGGAGGGGATATTGTGTTTGGGATGTATTGTATGAGAGAAGAATCGATTTTCAATAATAAAAAAGGTCCAAAGTCTCTTCTGAGTCTGAGAACAATCTCTTCACTATGAACAGTGATGGTATTTTATTTGTGCTGAAATGTAGTGATATTTTATTTGTGCATTAATAAATAAAGTTTGCTTGGAGATCTTGTGAAAAGGTCAGCCATTTTAATTAAACAAAGAAGTCAGGCAGCACACGCCCTTAATTCTTTAGCAGGCAGGGTCTCTGTGTGTTTAAGGCCACACTAGGGAACAAAGCCAAGTGTGGTGACACATGCCTTTAATCCCAGTACCAACCATAGACACCTGGAGGTCTGTACAGATAGAAAGTGACAGCTGTGTAGCAAGAGGATGTGAGGTAGATGGGCTAAGAGCCAATGAGAGGACAGAAAAGCAAGGCATATAAGCCTGGGTAGACAGGAAATCATGCTCCTTGGAAGCTGTGGAGTTAGTTAGGTGAGGTTAGATGGTGGCTTTCCCTATTTCTCTGATCTCTCTAAGGCTTTAACCAAATTTCTGGCTCTGTGTTTTTTATTTAATAAGACCATTTAGAATTCCCTCTACAATGAACCACTATTTTGAAAAGTTACATATTTTTAATACACAACCGTAAACTGGAAATATTCCCGTACCAAAAGAAAGGGGTGACACAATAAAAATAAAACAAGACAACACTGGACCAAAACAACACCAAATATCCAAAGGGAAAATACTGAAACCTGAAATGCCATACCTGCCACCACAAACTCATAATGGCATCATCTGTGTTTCAACATACTCCAGCATCTCTGCTTTTACAGTCAAAACTCCCTTTCTTGGGCAAGTTCTAGCTCATGCTTCTAGGCTTCTTGTACAAAGACCCATCTTATTGCATCTGCAATTACTTGAGGTCCTCCAATATACAAGTCTGGATTACTTTTGATATATTATTGTGGCCTTTTTAAAGACAATCAAACTTTGCCCCACATTTCCTGATATGCTTTGTGAAATTTGATGTTATTTATCACTCTTACATTTTGCACCACCCACGTAGTGCAGCTCACTTGAGATGTAGTCTTTCCTCTCTGGACCACAGTTATCTTAGCATATGTGCCTTCAGGGCTCCTGTGATCCCCTCAGTGGCCTTCTCAGTTCAATAGCATTCCTTTAAAATGAAGTTACAGTTTCACAAGCTGGACCCAATTTTTACATAGTTCACAGGGTACCTTCCTATTGTATCATTGTAATATGTGTGGTTTCTCTTCAATACCCATTCATGTTTTTAACAACTATAGTTACTTTCTCTGCTCTTGTCTTATCTTTAGGACCTCATACTCATAGGTTGAGATGTTTCTGTGCATTTTTCCTAAATAATATGACTGAAACTGTTATACAGAAACAATGCCAAAGCCTGGATTTTGTTGTCTTGAAATATGGTCTCTCAAACAACTTGTTCACAACTTTTGCAGTAGATTCAATCACAGTTCCAGTACATGGGAAGAGTACAACCAGATTATTTGCAAAAATCAAATGATCTACAGCCTAGATCACCAAGATACACAGTGTTTCCCTATGAAACCTAAAACCACAGGAAACCACTGTCAACATTTTCCTCAACATTCTCAGACCCTCACTGCTACCATAATGGCCTATAGGGTCAGTTCACACTATTCTAGGGCCTTTAAAGCCTAAAAATTATTTGACATTCCTTTCACAAAATAAATTCGAAGGCTAATGGCTCATTGCAAGAACTTTATTACCTACTATATTTATTTTATTTATTTTTTTGTTGATGTGGCCTGTCTTGAAAGAAAGAGTTTTTTGGGGCTTTAATTTTTCCTTTCACTCCATACATTTATAAGTATCTAAAATGTATTAATTGATGGCAATGCTTTCCTTTTAAGACATTTAAGTCAGCATAACAATTTCTATGCTCTTGAGCTTTTATTTTGTATTATAAAAATCTTTGTTAATGCTTATAGAAAATAATACTCAAGTTAGAATTTGGACATGCATTAAATATTATCAATTTATAAAAGATATTTGTGTGCATATTTTAGTTGTAAGTTCAAAGATAAATATTAGAGTGACTAGTCATAACAGAAAGTTTTAATCATTATTAAAGTTAACATTAAAATAATACAGTCATATAGGTGAGACTTCATGGGTGTTCCTTCTGATATTATTAGGAGACAATCTCACAACAAACTCCCTGATTCTCTGACCTACAATCTTTTTGTCCTCTCTCCTGTAATATTCCCTGAATGTTAGGTGGGAGACTATGAGGCCTAAACTCTACACAAAGATCTACAGGTAACTAAGGAATAATGAGAGTGGGAGAAACAGTTTTCAACAGGAAAGAGCACACCAATTGGTTATCCAATATCAAATTGTCAGCCCTGAAAATATACAATTAACATTATAGAGACTGGGCAAGCTATATATAGGTGTGTGTGTGTGTGTGTGTGTGTGTGTGTGTGTGTGTGTGTATGTGCGTATGTGTGTTTGTGTGTGTGTTTTAACTAATAGTAAAAAAAAGAAGTTGTGAACTTGAAAGAGAGAAAAGAAGAGTATATGGGACAGTTTGGAGGGAGGAAAGGGAAGGAAGAAATGTAATTATAATCTCCAAAATAAAGAAAATGCAAGCAATACTTGCTAACATGTGTGAGGTCATCATTTCAATTCACCATTCACCAAAAAAATTGAAATAATATCCCTTTATGATGAAATGGATGTTATAGATAATTAAGGTGTTTAGAAGATGAAGAATCCTAACATTTTTTAATCTGTAAAGATGAATTATAAGTGCTTAACTTGCAGATTTACTGTTATAATTAGCTTCCACACACCAAATATATATAAAACCTAGAATATGTTTACCACCCCAAATGAATAGTAATAGTTTCTAAAATCATA
>CABHPR010150241.1:12099-28209 GCA_902168415.1 Peromyscus melanophrys
TAAAGAAATACTAACTCTTCCAATTATTATATTTTTTAAAAAATATTAGTGAAATGTTAAGTCCTTAAAGGCTGCCATGAAGCTACACATTATGGGGATGTTTTTACTCAGTGTGTGGTTCTGGTGTGAAATGTAACTGTGAACATGACATTGTGGATTGCTATATTTACCCTCTCGATGATTTGCACAGTATATCAAGTTTACCAGGTTTAGAATTACTTTTATCACTTGATGCTGCAGGCACCACCTGAGAGAAAAAATTAGCAGTTGATTTCTGGGCCTGACATCATTCCTCATAATAGGAAGTCAGTATTTAAATTTAATTGACAGATTGATTGACTGCTCAGGGAGATACTACACGTGAGTAAACAGCAGAAACACCTCTGTTCTTCCACCTCACACTGAGTTTTATTTTTAATTACCATTTTTAGTTTAATTCTCAGAATAATGTAAGGCAGAATGAAGATAATTTCATTAAATATTCCTTGAGAAATGTGTTAATAGTGAAAAATGAACTTTTAAAAATAATTAACTAGAACATTTTTCTTTCTTGTAAAATTTTAAAGGGAAATTCATGTTTTTTAAATCCTTTTGCAAGATTGTCCTATGTCAAAATAATTACCTGTAGGTGTGAAGCATTATGCTATAATACAATAGAAACAAGGACTTTAGTTGCAAAGTTGGTTTCATAATTGCAAAATTTGCTGATTGAGACAGTGATTTCATTTAACTAATTACCAATGCTAACAGTTAAATACATTTAATTATTGAGTATATATTAGGAAACATAAAAATATTTCAGAATGGTTAACATAATAAATTATAGCAGAAAGATAAATGTTCTTGTACTCATGAAGAACAAAATATATTGACAAGAAAAGAAATCTTGGACTATCACATGAGAATAAATAATTAGAAATTTGCTGTCACTTAAAATGATAAAAAGATGTTGCAGTCACATTAAGATGTCTCTCACATGTCACAAAAGGGACACACACTTGCAGAGTAGTAAGTACCATGTGAAACATTTTCATTGGTTATGCCAGGTGGAATGTGTAAATGAAATGATTGCACTGGCAATGAAATTACTTAAACAAGGTGAATTTATACATTTACTCCTTTTATGATTATTTATTAGCTGGTAGTGGGAAGCAATGTAACAAAAGGAAAACCAAAAGTCAGATATTTCCTTTGCAGTCAAGAGAATAAGTTAAAAAAGAAATTGTCAAAAGCAATACAGAGTATCTCAAAAAGATAACCAAGAAAATTTGAACAAAATGAATATGAAGATCTGCGGGGCAGGTACCCCCCAACCTCACAGTTCCCCAGAGTTTTCTTAAATGAAAGCAGCAGGAAATATTAGATAGAAGGATTTAGATTGTGGAGATGAACAGATAGAAAATACAGGATAGCCTCGAGAGGGCCTGGAATCTTTTCCAATGGGCCCTGACTGTCTCTGCCCTAGGGTATTTATAGAAATGCCAAGGAGTGGAGCAAAAGACCTCCCCCAGCAGAGCCAAGTGCAGACCATCTTAGACACCTGCACTCAGGCCCGTGGTCCAATCATCTTCTCTATGCAGACCTGCTGGGTAAAGCCACCAGGAATCTGAAAACCGGCTCCCACAGAGAACCAACTTACATTCATGATACAGGGCCTATTCTAATTTAACAGAGATGCAGTGAAAATTCATATGTGGTATTTATAAAACCCAAGACACTTAAGGACATATCAACCTTTAATCAATAATTCAAATAATTCTAATATTAAGAAATACTACATAAATATCCAAGAACGTATGTATCCAAATAAAATTGTTTGAAAAAATGAAACTATTTGTCCAGTGTATGTCTAAATGCCTGTTTTTATGAATCATTGAAGAATTAGATACATAATGTAACTCAGTTAAATATTATTTTTTAAATTTTCTATCAGCGTTGATACTTATATTTTATTTTGTGTTCAGTTTGAATATTTTATAATTTAAATGTTTAGAAAAAGAAGTTCAAAGGATTTTCTAATCAATTAAATCACATATTTTATTTGCCAATATAAGAATTAAATGATATAGTCATAAAATGTAAAATAGTCTATAATATAGCCTTTATGTAAATGAAAGTAAGATTAATGTTTGCACTAATGCCTAAAACATTGAATCAGAAATGGTAGAAAATTGAGGACCTGAAGAAGTAAGGTTCCTAGAATCAATGAATCAATGTGATAAAGTTAATATAAAAGAAAGAGGAAATTGATAATTATATTTTTACACAAGCATTAAGACTGGACAATTTTCTTAATTTTTGTAGTTGATATTTTAATACAAAAATAAAATGAGGACACCATGATTGTTTAGTCAAAGAAAATTAAATTAGATATTTGTGGTGGTATTGTGTTCCCCAAAATATCGTGCACCCTAATAAACTTATCTGAGGTCAGAGACAGAACAACCACAATATTAAACATAGAGGTTAGGCAGTGGTAGCACACGCCTTTAATCCTAGCATTCCAGAGGCAGAAATCCATCTGTCCAAGGATACAGCCAAGCATGGTGACTCACGCCTTTAATCCCATTAAGTGATGGTAGAAAGCAGAAAGGTATATAAGGCGTGAGAATCAGAAACTAGAAGCATTTGGCTGGTTAAGCATTTGGCTGGTTAAGCTTTCAGGCTTTGGAGCAACAGTTCAGCTGAGATACATTCTGGATGAGGACTCAGAGGCATCCAGTCCGAGGAAACAGGATCAGCTGAGGAACTGGTGAGGTGAGGTGGCTGTGGCTTGTTCTGCATCTCTGATCTTCCAGCATTCACCCCAATAACTAGCCTCAGGTTTGATTTTTATTAATAAGAACTGTTAAGATTCCTGCTACAGATATTGAAATTTATTTTATTTTTAAAATATACATTTTATAGAATTTTCTTGATGTGAACTCTAGTCACATTATTTTCATTTCTCCTCTTCCTATAACTCCTCCCATTCCCCCCAAATCTTTCCTGAATTAATGGAATCCTTTTTTTTTTTAAATCATTGATGTTACTCACAAACATTCTTTTAAGTCTCCCTGTGTGATTGTGTTTAAATTAGTACCCTAAAGGAAAAGAAATGACATCTATATCACTCTGTTTGTACATTATATTCATAATATATGTTTGAGTACACGTGTGTATGTGTGTGTGTATGTGTGTGTGTGTGTGTATGTGTGTGTGTGTACATATATAAATGTACACACTTAAACTGACTGAATCCATTTTAAGTTCCTAATATGTATGTAGGTTTTTGACTGACAAATTAGGATTTTATTGTAGCTGGAATTTCTCTCTGGGTCCCGCCAAGTCTCTGCAGTCCCAGCGCCCACTTATAAAATAATCACTCAGAAGCTTCTCCAGGAATCCCTGGAGAAGACTGTTTCTTTTCTCATCTTATATTAATTGCTCCTAGCTCTTTATCTAGAGGTGAGACCATTTTAGATTTCCTCTTGCATGTTGGTATGTCAACTTGTGTTGTCACTAAATATATGACCTTAGACAACCATATAGTTATCATTTCATAGGTGGAGCTCCTTGCATATTGAAGGCCCTACCTCACAGCAGATGCCCTTGCCTTGCTCTTGCAAACTTTCTCCCCCATCTTCTGCATAGTTCAGCAATATACAGTCAGTTGTTCTTTGCAAGTTGGACATTTGTAGATGTCTGATGTAGTTTCTGTCTGCCTGCCAGAGAAGCTTCTTTGATGACGGTAGAAGCTACACTTATCTATGTAATTATACCAGTTTTGCAAAAGGGAAGTAATAGGTTCTCTTCTGGTTCTACCAAACCAGTCACAGGTAGTTAGCTAGGTTTACAGTACTAGCCATGACTTCTATGAGATTCAGCTAGCTCTCAGTCCAAATAGATAACTGTTGGTATCTGCACTAGGTTACCATTGCGTGTGACTTTTCAGGACTCTTCAGGATTGCCATGCTTCATAGGCTTTACAGTGTGAATTAAAACAGTTGTTTTTTTTTTTTTAATACAAAACACTGTATAAAAACAAAAAACTTGTTTTTTTTAATACAAAACACTGACTTACTTCTGTTCATTTTATAAACTCATACACATTACATACATATTCTTTGAGGAAAAGATAAAATTATTTACAAATTTTGATTTATAAATATTTATAGACTGGTAGTTAATTTTACAAAGCTCTTCATGACTTCAACATAAAATTAGAAAACATGTCCTTTCAGAATTAGTAAGACTTTTGCTAATAGTTTATACTAAAAAAAATAAACATAATGTTTAAATTTTATTTGCTTTTAGTAGAGAAACACCATTGACAATATATCTTGGGATTGTTTCTTATTTTTCATTTATTAAAATGATTAGGATTTTTTCTACTAGAACTCCTCCTAGATCCTCACCACTTTCCTTCTCATTCCAATCCATATGCTTTCTTTTGCTCTCTCTTTAGAAAACAAATATGCATCTAAACATAATAGTAACAAAATAAGCTAAAACAAAAACAAGGATAATTGAACAGTATGAAACAAACAAAGTGAAGAAAAGTACCCAAGGGGGAAAAAAAAACAAGAAATACATATAGATTCAGAGACACACGTATTCACACACACAGAAATTCCATAAAACATAAAACCAGGAACCATGATATATATGCAAAAGACCTGTAAGATAACATCAGAATAAGATAATACATTGTAACTGATATGAAATGAAAAAAATGAAAAACAAATAAATCAGCAAACATTCAAAATCTTTCTTACTATATTTTTGAAACAAAAAGTAATAGAATCAAAAATGTAGTCAACAGAGCTAGAGACATCTCCCCCATATTAGAATACAATCAAATGACAATGAAGTAGTTAAAAAGTGAACTAGAAAAAGGAAATAATAAAGTTAACTAATCATTGAGTGACATAAAACCAGGATACTGACCAGCTCAATCAATAAAATTAATTTGTGTGAGGATAGATCAATGTAAAATTTCATAAAATCAAAGAAAATGTTATGGAAATTGTTTCAAAGGAGCAAAACAAAGTTCAGGAGTTGAAAGGGTATTAGAAGTATGCATTTTCAGCCATCATCAGCTGTGGGCTGGATGCCTGGGAAAGCATTTTCTTTCTGCCTTTGGTTTTGTTTTGTTTTGTTTTGTGTTAGTTGATCAGATATTGGCCAACTACTCTTGAACATGAGGCATACCTTCGATCTTCGATATACCAAATGTCCCAGTGTCGCTCCACTGGGTAAAACAAATTTCCCACCACCAGTAGGTATTCATGACAGTTTAGCTGTTAACCTTTACCCTAGTGACTAGGTTTTCATTCAGTCAGTCATAAGGTGTCTTGATGGCTTGCTTTCTCCTGAAGTAATAAGATTTTGTGAACTGATCATTAGGAGAAATTTTGGTGGTTGGTGCAGAAACCATTCAAGACAGTAGAAACCCTGTCTGTGCTCCCAGCAGCCAACACCCAAATAAGGGCACGGACACTTACTATTATGAAAGTTTGACCTTTTGCTTAGTCTTATTCCAAACTAGCTCTTATAACTTACAGTAACCTGTTTCTATTCATCTACAATCTGCCACGTGGCTTTTTAACTCTCCTTCATTTTGTATGTCCAACTGCCTAAGTGTCTTTCTGGCATCTGACAAGAAAGTCTAACTATGCATGGGATGGGAAGGCAATTCTTTGAGACACAAGATCTCTGTGTGTTCTAGAGATATAAGTAAAGATGACTGGTTGGGTATTTAAGTTTTTTTTTTTTTTTTTTTTTGGTTTTTCGAGGCAGGGTTTCTCTGTGTAGCTTTGCGCCTCTCCTGGAACTCACTTGGTAGACCAGGCTGGCCTCGAACTCACAGAGATCCGCCTGGCTCTGCCTCCCGAGTGCTGGGATTAAAGGCGTGCGCCACCAATGCCCGGCGGGTATTTAAGTTAAAAGAATAGACTTCCCCAGTTTTCATGTTTTGCTTGAAGGTCTCCTTCAAACATCTTAGGTTGAAGTATTTTTTCTCCAGTGATTGGACAGTCTACCACTGATGCACAGCTCATGGCTAATATTCATGCATCTCCATTGTATTTTTATTTTGACATTTTATCATAAAATTTTTTAAACAGATCCACACAAAGCTCTATAGTGTCATTTAGTTGTAACTGTCCACATTTGGTAACACAGATAGTCCTCTGAACTATTTTCAATCAAACTACAGGTTTCATACCGTTTCCTCTTTAAATATATCTGCATATCTCTCATCACAATAAACTTGTTGATGGTCTCAGATCTCGTGGGAGTGGCCAACCAATGACTTTTCCAAATTGAGGCCTATACCTCAAGAGGGAGCCTATGCCCAACATTGCTTGGAAGGCCAGGAAACAGAAGCTGGATGGCCCAGAGGCATAGTGTGGAGCCAAACATGACTGAAAGAAAAAAAAAAAAAGAGTCACTGAAATGATTCCAAATGACATTCTGCTCTACTCGTAGATCATTGCCTAGCTCAACTGTCATCAGATTTGCTTCTCTGGCAGCTGACAGGAGCAGATGCACAGAATGACAGCCAAGCATTAGGTGTAGCTCAGAACTCTTCTGAAGAGTGGCAGAGTGATTGTGGGAGCCAGTGGGGTCAAGGACATCAGGAGGACCCTGCACACAGATTCAACTAAGCAGGGCTCAGAGGGGCTCAAAGAGTCTGCAGTAGGCCCTCTGCATACATGCTGTGATTCTTTAGCTTGGAGTTTTGTTGGACTCATAACAATGGGAGTGGAGTTACCTCTGAGTCTTTTGCCTGTCATTGGGCCCCTTTTCCTCCTACTGGGTTGCCTCTTCAAGCCTTGATATGAAGATTTGTGTCTTGTCATGCCAAGTTCATTTGATATCCCTGAGTGACCTGCTCTTTTCTGAAGGAAGTTGAAGGAGAAGAAGACCTGGGGGAAAGGGGAGGTTAGGGCGTTACTAGGAGGAATAGAGGGAGGGGAGGCTATGATCAGGACGTATTGTATGAGAGAAGAGAAATAAATAAATAAATAAATAAATAAATAAATAAATAAATAAATAAATAAATAAATAGAAAATATTAATATTAAACTTTTGCAAATCAAAATTTCATCCAATATCTTCACATTTGTTTCTCTTCACAGGCCTTAGGATCTATCTTCTTACTCTTGACTTTTATGAATTGGACTTGGACTTCCTTATATCCCAATATCCATGAAATCATGTAACATTTATCCTTTTTCTATCTGAGTATAAAGTCTTGTGGGTGTCTCTATGGTGTTACAAAGGGGAATACTATATACTTAGATTAGCAAACAGATAAAAGTTCTTTGAATTGACCTGCTTATACCCTAATGAACTGACAGTGAAATTCAGTAAGTGAAACAGGATTTCAATTTCACTTACCAATCTAGTGGGATCTTAACTTAGTGACCTATCCCCCTACAGTGTAACAGTTGTTTTCTCAGTGATGATCTGAATGACTGGGAAAACTAGCTCAGTCTCATTGTCCAGAGTCACAGGGGTCAATGACATCACATGCTGCTAGCTTTGGAAAAGGCTTGACTCCAAGCTTTGAAATATGATTTCCACTGAATTACTATTACTTGTATAGCATTGTACAATAAAAAATTAAAATAAATTAAAAAAATAAATTAAAATAATACTTTTATAAGTAAAATATTGCCTGTGTGTCTGCATTCTACATTTCTTTTTATTCAGTCAGGTGCCAACAAATGTTTAACTCATTTAAATATTTCAATTACTGTGAAAATTATGGTATCAACATATCAACATTAGTGAGTAGAACCTTTGATATTATGATTTTATTCCTTTGGGTGATTATATAGAGAGCTAAATTTTATACTTTAGAATATTGTTCTTATTTTTAGGCTTTAGAGGTTAATTCTAGAAGAAACTATTGATGTACTTAATAGCTATTTTGAGAATAGATCTTGATGGAAACAATCAATTATTTTTCCTGTTTTAATATTTTACTATTTATGTGACTTTTCTTTTCTTAATAAAAAATGTGTTGGGGAATCAAAGCCAATCTTTTGCAAACAAGTAAAGCATAACAATGAGTTACAGATCCACTGTGATTTTCATATTTTTATTAAAATTGTGTAATTACAACTGATGTCATTTTTTTCAAAGAGAATATTATTTGCCAGAATGCTATAGTGATAATTAATGCAGCAGAGATTAAAGCACAGATTTTATAGTGTATTTCATTTTATGATTTAAAACCAACTTCAAACTCTAAAACCCTACAATGCTCAAAATCAATTTTAAACTTAGTAGTACTATTCCATATATTCTGCTACCTTTTCCTGTGTCTCTTGGTAAGGATTTGCCTTTTATGTAAATGGAGCCAGGGTAATTTAGGAAGAACTTCTAAATTAGACCAGATGACAGCTACACTTCAAATTGGGTGTGCATTCTTGAATAACTTAAGTGACAAGGAGCCAAGAATGAGACAGTTCTAAGTCTGCTAGAGGAAGAAGAAAACCTGTTCAAGCCACATTATAATTTTCAATTTTAACGTTAGAATCATCTATAGTGATTTACTTATCACTTTAGAATTCATTCATATTCAACTAGATGGCATATTTCTACTCTTCGTTTCTCTTTTCTACACAAGCATTTCTGATAAATTATGTCCAAACTTCGCTTCAGCTACTCATTATTTATTCTTTATCACCTTACTGAACTAACTTGGAGTCAAATGTTTAATATTTCTTCTTTACCAAAGCAGGCCCATGTTAGCCTTCAATTTTTACAGTAAGTGTCAGTGTGTCATCTCATCAATCGTCTGTGTTATACATTTGATACATGTTTGATTGTGTTTATTTTTATTTTGACATTTTATATTGGTTCTCTCTTCAATAATATATATTCACTTTGGAAAATTATGGCTTCCCTATGCCATTTTCATACATATATATCAAATGTTCTCAATTGTATTCACCTCCATTAATTTCTCTTGCTCCCTTCCCCTTCTGCTTATTAAATATTTCTTTGCAATTTCAAGTTATTTATAAGTGCATAAAAATAAATTAATTGATATCATAGAAAGCATGTAATATTTGTCTCTCAGATTCTGAGTTATTTTGTTGAAGCAGATGAACTTTAATTACACATAGTTTTCACTAAGTCACTCCAAAACATTTAATGATTCCTTATGGAATCTCTATTTCCAAGACCATGTCTGCATACAGGCCACTCCATTGCCACTTTCTTATTTTCCAATATTGGTCTTAGTAGAAACCATTCCTCAAAGCACCATCTATTACTTGCTAGAGATGATCTCTACATAGATTACTAAATAATGTCATTAAAGTATGAATATACATTATAAACCAAAAAAGTTTTGCCCATGTTAATTTATTTACTTTTACTATAATTGTATAACAGATATACAGCATGAATATTCCCATTTTATAAATTTATACATTGAGCTATAGAATGGTTAAGATCCCTGAATTCACAAACTCAGTGGTTTTAGAAGATTGTGTTTCTAAAATATGTAATCTAATCCATACAATTTAATCATGAATTATTAAAAAGGAGTTCATCCCATGGGCTTGAAATTATGTAATCACCAAAAAGGTTATCCCTGTGTAAAATTATCACTTATATTTTATTGGTGTCCATGAAATGGTCTTGTACTGCTGTTCCTTCCCCACCAATGACTCTAAACCTTTATAAACTCAAATGGACACTTAACCTACTGTTGCACTATTAGAAAATATTTTTCTTCGCCTTCCTTCTCTTTCTTTATACCTCATATGATTACTTTCTTTATTTTCTTTATTTCTCTCCTATATCTTTTTGTATGCTGTGGAATACTTTCTATCTCCATGATATAAAGAAAGTCAGCTGAAGCTTTTGATGCTTCTTTTATATTTGTCCCTAAGTTTTACTATCATTTTTTTTCTTACTGAAGCTCCAATTGTTCTAACACCCTCATCTTGACTTCACTGGCTCAGCCCTGTGTCATAGACTCTTAGACTCTGTGTTTCTCAGAATATTATATTTAATTAGTATCATTAATTACACTTATTAGGAGGAAGTAACAATGAAACCAGAGAGAGGTCCCTTGGTTATTTCTTTTCTGCCCTAAGCAGATGATTGGCTGTTTCTTTTATGCTTTTAGGTCTCTCCAGTATATACAGTTTTCACAAGGTCATTGTGGACCTTGAACTCTCCTAACACTGCTGATGGTGGTTTTCATCCTTTTCATGAGAGCAGGGTGTTTAACAGTTTTAGTTTCTGGATTGCACAAATATTTATCTTCTTTTTTAAAGTCATACTAAAATTCTCTACATCAATGATTAATAGTTCAAATTTTACATCCTTTATATCAAAAGAAAACAAACAAAAGTGTTTCATATATCAACTCTATCTAGTATATTTTCTGATCTGGAAGATGTGGTGATATTGTGTTCCCCAAAATATTCTGCACTCTAATAAACTTTTCTGGGGTCAGAGAAGATAACAGCCACTAGATAGACATAGAGGCCAGAAAATGGTGGCATACACACGCCTTTAATCCTAGCATTCCAAAGGCAGACATCCGTCTGTATCTCTGTGAGTTCAAGGCCACACTGGAAACAGCCAGTCCGGTGACTCACGCCTTTAATCCCAGGAAGTAATGTCAGAAAGTAGAAAAGTATATAAGGCATGAGGACCAGGAACTAAACCTGGTTAAGCTTTTAGGCTTTTGAGCAGCAGTTCAGCTGAGATTCATTCTGGATGAGGACTCAGAGGCTTCCACTCTGAGGAAACAGATCAGCTGAGGAATTGGCAAGGTGAGGTGGCTGTGGTTTGTTCTACTTCTCTGATCTTCCAGCATTCACCCCAATACCTGGCTTCAGGTTTGTTTTTATTAATAAGACCTTTTAAGATTCATGCTACAGGAAGTCACATTTATATATTATTTTTCTTAATCCATAAAACTAAAAGTCAAATCAATTTTTGAAAAAAGAGTATGAAGGTCAATATTAATTATTGATTTTATGGAATCTAAAAATCATGTAGAAAACAAACATCTGTGCTTGGGAGGGATTTTCTGGACTTACCAAATTGCATCTTAAATGTCAGCAGTATCATGTTGTAGGCTGTCTTACTAGATTGAACACAAACCACACACACACAAACACACACACACACACACACACACACACACACACACACACACACAAACACACTTATTTAAGCAACAAAATTTCATTTAGCTCTCCTTCCTGTCTGGATGCAATGTGATAAGGTGTCTAATCCTCTAGCCATTGTGTCTTCTTCGAAGGGACGGACTGTATTCCCTTGAACTATAAGCCAAAGTAAACTTTACCTCCTTAAAGTTGCTTCTTGTCAACTGCAATTAGCAAAGTAACTAATACATTTAGTCTTAATGGTAGTTTCTGTTCTTTTGCCTTATGCCTGTGATTAAGGTTTTGAAATCCTAGATTTAATTAAAATGAAATGATTATCTGTTATTAACATAAAACAAAGCATTTACTTAAATATAAAGGATTAGGCTAATAATAATTAACTGTCATTATTTTCAATATTGCTATGAGCAAATAAAGAAATCTAGTCAAGTTTGATTGTCTTTAAACATCAGAATGTTTATCATTACTGTATAGCTGTAGGATATTAGTATTTGGTTTTCTGGGTTGATATTAACTGATATAAAAATAATCCAGTAATATTAAAAATTAAGTAAGAATATATCTAAAACTGCATAATATTTACATAATCTTGAATATAACATAAAGATAAAAGACTACTAGTCACAGTATAAATCTCCTATAGAAACACATCAGAATGATTGTACAACCCATTAAAATATGTCATCATTTTAGCAACAATGAACATTTTCTTCTGGTATAGAGGTAAACATATTGTTCTCTCTCTATAATACTATGCTTGAATATTTTAAGAGAGAGATAGTTCATTGTTTTGATGTCTAGTTTCTTGAGTTCTTTATATAGTTTGAAGATCAGCCCTCTGTCAGATGGGGATTGGTGAAAATCTTTTCCCATTCTGTAGACTGTCTTTTTGTCTTATTTACTGTGTCCTTTGCCTTCTCAGTTTCAGGAGGTCCCATTTATTAATTGTTGCTCTCTATGTTTGTGCTACTGATGTTATACTTAGGAAATGGTCTCCTGTGCCAACATGTTCAAGACTATTTTCTACTTTCTCTTCTATCAGGTTCAGTGTAACTGGTTCTATATTGAGGTCTTTGATCCACTTGGACTTGAGTTTTGTGCATGGTGACAGATATGGGACTATTTTCAAACTTGTTGCTGTCCAGTTTAAAAATGGGCTGTAGAGCTAAATAGAGAATTCTCAAAGGAAGAATTTCAGGTTTCTGAAAGACATTTAAGGAATTGTTCAGCATCCTTAGTCATCAGATGTCAATCAAAACAATTATGAGATACCATCTAATACCTGTCTGAATGGCTAAAGATCAAAAGCACTGCAAACGGCTTATGTTGGACAGGATTGGAGCAAGGGGAACACTCCTCCACTGTTGGTGGGAGTGCAAACTTGTACAGCCACTTTGGAAATCAGTGTGGTGGTTTCTCAGAAAATTGGGAATCAGTCTTCCTCAAGACCCAGCTATACCACTCTTGGGCATATACCCAAGAAATGGTCAATCATACCACAGGGACACATGCTCACCTATGTTCATAGCAGCATTATTTGTAATAGCCAGAACCTGGAAACAACCTAAATGCCCCTCAACTGAAGAATGGATTAAGAAAATGTGGTACATATACACACTGGAGTACTACTCAGCAGAGAAAATTATATCATGAAATTTGCAGGCAAATGGATGGAAATAGAAAATATCATCCTGAGTGAGGGAACCCAGACTCAGAAGAACAAATATGGTATGTACTTACTCATAAGTGGATACTAGATGTAAAGCAAAGGATACACAGACAACAACACACAACTCCAGAGAAGCTAGCTAACAAAGAGGGACACATGAATCACCATGGGAAGGGGAAATAGATGATATCTCCATGAGTAAACTGGGGATGGGGGTGGACAATGAAGGGTAGGGGCTAGGGGATGAGAACATCAGGGAATGGGATGGTTGAGCTGGAACAGGGATGGAGTGGGAAAGCAATGAAAGAGATACCATGACAGAGGGAAACATCATGGGGATAGAGAGAAACCCAGTGCTAGCGAAGTTGCCAGGAATCCCCAGGAATGACCCCAGCTTGGACTACTAGAAATAGTGGAGAAGGTGCCTGAACTGAACTGGCTTACCCCAGTGATCAGAATAGTGGGTACCCTAACTGTCATCACAGAGCTTTTCTTCAATGACTAATGGAAGCAGATGCAGAGATTCACAGCCAATCACTAGGCAGAGCTCCAAAAGTCCAGTCAAACAGAAAGAAGAGGGATTCCATGAGCAAGTATATCAGGATCATGATGGGGAAACATGCAGAGACAACCAAACCAAATTAGTGGGAACTCAAGAAAGTTGGATCAATGGCTGTGGAGCCTGCGTGGGACTGGACTAGACCCTCTCCATGGCAAGACAGTTGTGTAGCTTGATCTGTTTGGGAGGCCCCTGGCTGTAAGATAAGAATCCATCTCTGGTGCCTGTGGGGGCTTTTTGCAAACCACTACCTATGGTGGGACACCTAGTGCAGCCTTGAGGCAGGAGGAAGGGCTTGGACTTGCCTCTACTGGATGTGCTTCCCCATGGGAGGCCCTTGTCTTCTTGTAGGGGGGAGTAGGGGGTCAGTTGGAAAGGGAGGCTGAGGGGTGGGAGGAGGGAAGAGGCAGATCTTTGATTGGTCTGTAAAATGAATGAAAAAAAATTCTTAAGAAAAATAAAGAAAGGATAGAGATAAAAATATCTATGCCATGTAACAAGTGATGAAAAAAAGGGAATGAATATAAAAGAGGGCAAGCAGGAGTACATGGGAGGCTTGCAGGGAAAAGAAAAAAGAGGAAAGTGATGTAATTGTTTTACATTTTATAATCTCAAAAATAGAATGAAGTTCTAATTGTTTAGTGGATGATATAAATGCATGGTTGGTATAGAAATTATATTTGCCCATCATAATCATTACACAGAAAGAGTCTGAAGTGCCACGGTAATTAAATGTATATTCTAATTCCAAACAAAGAAATTGGTAGGTAGGTCTTATATACTTGTATTGTGTGTGAATATATATGTGTGTGCATATTTATGGTGACATGCTAGTAATTGTACTTGTATGCAGAACCCTGTGAGCTCCAGAGATCATCATGTCTTGGTCTTTCCATTGTTGGGATTACAAGCACATGTCACTGCTTTTGGATTTTTGTGGTTATTAGGTATTTTATTAGGTCTTCATGCAATCACAGCAATGATTTTACTTACTGAGTGATCTCTTCAGGCCCTATTTATTTATGGATTTAGGTTAGTATTATAGAAAATAGCATTTCAAAATCTCTAATAGCATGAACTACATTGTAATGACATGTTAATATTATTGGAATGATAAAATATATTACTAAATAGTTTATTTTAAACAAGTGTTTATTCTCTAGATATTGTTTTCTTCACGCAGTAGAAAAATAAGAATGTTCTTTTTTGCATATTACTTCATACACTGTGCTATCTTTAGCTGACAATTAAATTAAGTATCATATGTTCATTATAAGAGGTGTTATAAATCAAACATCACATTTTAACCATGATTAATTTTAAATATATTAGAAGATGATAATTTTATTATCTCATATGGCCATACAAGAAACCATAACTGACATTAGGGAAGTAGAGATTGTGATATTTTGTAGAATTGGGATGAAGAGATGATTAACTTGCCAATCTGGAACACAAATTGAACTACCTTTATTATTAGGAACATGTTACATACTAGTCTATGTTCTAGATATTATGAAAACCCCAATGAATGATAAACTTTCTTCCCTTGTGGAAAATTTATTTTAATGTATTTAAGAAGAGACAATTAATTAAAATATAAAGCAAAATGCAACAACTCATAAAAGAATTATTGTCTTATATAAAGTCAAATATCAATGTGACCGAGAATTACCACAAGTGAGAATATAAAATTACTTTAAGTAGCGTGACTTAAAAAGCATGTCATTTTACGTGAGGCTTTATTGAGATTCGTGAACCATACATGAATATATTCAGGGAGGCTAAGTGTGGTAGTCCACTTGTATAATTCTAGCAGGTAGTAGGTAGAAGCATGAGGATTGGGAGTTTAGTCTTATCCTCCACAACATAGCAAGCTTGAGGCTAGCCTGACTAATTTAGACCTTGTCTTGATTAAAATAAAAAAAATACATAAACAAATAGATAAATAAAAAAATTAGGTAAAGCATTCTAAATAGAATTAATATTGTCCAAAAAGGTTTTGAACAATTAAGGGCCAAGGTAACTGTGACTGAAGGCAAATTAATGAAGGAGGGTGTCAGGAAAAATAATAGTTTAGAGATTGTGCAGACTGCAGCTAATGTGATTCAAATATTTTGGTAAGTAACTTTTCTTTTGGTATGGTTACATATAACTTGGATTCCCTGGGCAAATAAAATATTGCCATATTTGGTAAGTAACATAAGCTGCATGGATTTGTCACTGAAAATGTAGAGGGTGGAAAGAATGCTTTTTTTAGGAATATTCAAGTGTATCAGTCTAGGTCAAAAAAGAAAAGATAATTGTAATTTTAAAAGGAGAGGTTATGGTGTGCCCCAACCTTTGATTTCCTGGTCTGGTTTTATTAATCCTTTGTGTTTTCTTGGTTGTTTCTACACTGAAGATCCGTGTTTTTCTTCTAGTACATCCTGGTTCACTGAATTTGTAGATGGATACTGATTAAATTTAGTTTTATCATTGAATATTTTTACTTTCTCCATCTGTTATAATTTAAGGATTTCTGGGTTTGGTAGTCTGAACTGGCATCTGTGGTCTTTTAAAGTTTATAGCATATCCATTCAGTCCCTTCTGCTTTTTAGAGTCTCCATTGAGAAGACAGGTGTTATTATCTTTTTTATTTAAAATATGATATTTTCCATGTTTTATTTAAAATATAATATTTTGCTGTGGATATCGCTATATGTCAATAAACACTGACTGGCCAATAG
>CABHPR010150242.1:8080-37471 GCA_902168415.1 Peromyscus melanophrys
CCACCACCACCACCACCACCACCACCACCACCACCACCACCACCACCGCCTGGCTCAATGTGTTATCTTAGACAAGTGGGCTGGCTCACCTACATGAGCAAAAGTGTGGCCTCTCAATGAACCAAGTTAACAAACATCCGAGCAACTTTCCCATCAAGTCAGAGCAGAATCTGATCCTAATATTCCATGATTCTCTCTGTCCAATGAGCCATCTGCTTACTAGAGGAAGAGGCCTGCTGTTTTGTAGGCTGGTCTTGAGCTCCCTCCTTCCACCCCAGCCTCTCATGCACTGGGATCTCAGGTGTGAGCTACCACGCCTGGCTTCCAGCACCCCAAATCTCCTTGAATTCACTAAAAATGAAACAATCTTCCAGTGGACCATGAGGAGACCCACTGTAAGCATCATTGTTCTGGTTGCTACTGTGTGCACATATCAGTTGTCACTAAAAATTCTGCAATGTGGAAAAAGGCCACTAATCCTTAGTGTGTGCAGTTTTAAAAAGGATGGAAATCAAGTGTGGGAGGAACCAAGACTGATTATATATGTCAAGGGCATCAGTTCTGCCTGAACAGTGATTAAGTGATTAATGAAGTACTGCCTGCATTAGAAATCTCTTTGCAGGGAAGTGTTATGTTCTTCCCTTCCTAATTATAAATTTGGGTGGAGAAGAAGTATGGATTACTAGAAGAAACTTACAAGCTAATTAACACTCTTTCGAGCACAGGTAAAAATGGTACATGCTTTTTACTTCCGAGTTTCTGAGCAGTGAGAGGGAGCACAGGCCTGATCAATGGTTCTGCTTAAGCCAGGGTATTTTTTTCGTGACTGCAGGTGGGACATTCATTCACTTTCTCATGCAACAAGCACCCATTGGTGCCAGCTGTGTGGGAGGGACAGGCCTAGAGGCCAAGAATTGTTAGTCTGTCTGTCCGTGGAAACTATCAATCCGTGTGTTCTAGAATCTTGAGAACTGTCCCAGCTGGTGTAATGAAGGAAGCCCTGTCAGTGCTGAGGAAAGACGACACAATAACACTCAAAACGAGTCTGTGAAAATAAGTCATTAAAATAAATCCAGGACAAAGAAGATAGATCACATAAAAAGACGCTTAACTGAGCCTTCAATGGCTGTCAGTAGGAAGTAGATGGGACTCCCTTCCACGTAGGGAGCATGTGGATACATGTGCTTGCCAGTCTTCCAGGGAGGATAAGCTGAACAGCCCTGGGGAGAACCTGAGTTCAGCAGAGGAGAGAAGATTCACCCATCAGCCCAGACCTGTGACCTTTAGTCAGGTAGGACAGGCTATTTAATTGGACCATTCATCCACTGTTTTTCTTCCAAATCCACTGTCTTAGGATACAAGTACAAAATTTACCAAGGACTGTATTCTACCGTGACTTTACTCTCATATATCCTGTCAAAACATTAGAAAGAAGAAAATGAACCTGAAATTTCCAACAGCAAACATGGATGGAGTGAATTGTTGGGGACCTGAGATGGAAGGGTACCTGAGTCGGAGTGCTGTCCTGAGGCATGAGTGAGAGGGACGTAAGTAATGACAGCTCAAGGCTAAATGTATGTTTTATTTTACCTACCAGAAGTCCAATGTGGTGGAAGCCAGGGGTTAGAGGCATCATTCTGGTCTTGAATATCAGAGGATCACAGTCCTCATATTTTCACCCAAGAAACACTGACTAGGGGCCTACTATTTGTAACCATGAGTATGTCCTGATACCAGTCCCAGATAGCTGCCTCTGCTTGTCACACAGTGTTCATAGTAGCAGGGGACTGAGTCAATAGATCACTGGTGGCCAGCTGAGGGATCGTGCAAAGAGGATGCCCTGGACACAGAGAGTGTCACCAAAGCTCAGAGATGACAAAAATAGTTAGCCTTTGGGTGATGTCAGCACAGCTGGATAGAAAATGTTCACAGCAGAGGAACATGAATTAGAATGGCTTCTTTGTGCTTTGGGGTCTTGAATTGTATTTAAAAATGTTTGTATTATTAATTATATTCTATGAAAGGGAGCTTTTGAAAAAAACATGGCTGATGCTGTGGCTTAAAAGGTGAATTAGGATCAAATAGCATTCAACAAAAACATTTATTTTTTGTGTATGTTTTGTGTGCCCAACATCCTTTTAGGTGCCCAGAAAATAAAAGACAACCAAGCTCCTGCCTCAGAGGTGCTCTGATTTAGGTGAAATGAGTAACCATTCCTTGCCCTACTCTGTATCTGAACTAACACCTCATTAAAATAAATAAAAAACTTCTTAGAAGCCATTAATTTAGCACAAACTAGCTTCTATCAATCCAACAGCTAAGAAAGTCATCAGACAGCATCTTGGGCCTTTAGAATAATAGTTCCTCCCGTCTCACTGTAACTGCCTCTCTGGTGTACCCACCAATATATTTTAAACTTGCCTTGATTTATGATTTTCTTTGTCCTATAAAACTAATAAATAAATAAACCAAAAACCAACAAACAAAAACAAAAACAAAGCTGTGAAATTGCTTCTACACTGGATGATGGGATTTGCCATAACCTAAATCTGTGTTCTCAGGCCATGGTCATCAAAATAGCTCCAATAAACTGTCTTTTATTCCCTTTAAGTTGAGAACTGTGGTTTTTACATCGACACGTACTCGTACTGACTAAGTTTTTGGCTTCATGGATCAAATGGCTATGGGATGTTTCCTAACTCCTTGAGGTTAGAGTGAGAGAGTAGGAGCTAGACAGATTCCCTGATAGGCAGGCAGACAGGGAGAGAGCCCAGGATGAGGTACTAAAGATGGTGAGCTCCCAAGATGGCTGGCTTCTTCACCCTCTTGACCTGAGACAAAAGCTTGGCATGGTAAACCAAAGGCCTTTGGACTTTTTCTCTGGCCAGTAGTGCCTCTGCTGATGGACTGGCCCAGCAAGTTCAAAGCTGGATGAGGGCATGTTTACGCAACAGTTGAGGGCCTATTAGCTATCCTATCTTTTTTCAAATTGACCAACCCTGAATTAGAGGAGGAAGACTCCCCTTGAAGACTTAAAACAGCCCCAACTTTCGAGGGGGAGCTGGGGTTTGGCTTCCTGAGTGCCCTGTCTGCTTTGAGGAGGGTCTTTCTGTGTGCTTTCTGGACGTGTTCTCTCTGATAAAAGTCTTTCTTCACCAGCTGATGCCTATGCTGGAGAATTTCTCAGCTGTTACCTATCACACAGGAGATTATTTTCGCCTTTTTAAAAATTTATTTATTTATATTTTATGTATGAGTGCTCTAAATGTATACCTGCATGCCAGAAGAGGGCATAAATGCAATCCCCATCAAAATCCCAACACAATTCTTCACAGACCTGGAAAGAACAATACTCAACTTCATATGGAAAAACAAAAAACCCAGGATAGCCAAAAGAATCCTGTACAATAAAACAACCTCTGGAGGCATCACGATCCCTGACTTCAAGGTCTACTATAGAGCTACAGTAATAGAAACAGCTGGGTACTGGCATAAAAACCGACATGTGAACCAATGGAATCAAATTGAAGACCCAGACATTAATCCGAACACCTATGAACATATGATTTTTGACAAAGAAGCCAAAACTGTACAATGGAAAAAAGAAAACATCTTCAACAAATGGTGCTGGCATAACTGGATGTCAACATGTAGAAGACTGCAAATAGATCCATATCTGTCATTGTGCACAAAACTTAAGTCCAAGTGGATCAAAGACCTCAACATCCCCAAAGAAGAGAAGTACACACACACTCCCACCAAAAGATAACAGTAAGGAACAATCACTGGTCATTAATATCTCTTAATATCAATGAACTTAATTCACCTATAAAAAGACACAGGCTGACAGATTGGATACAAAAGCAGGACCCATCTTTCTGCTGCATACAAGAAACACACCTCAAATTCAAAGATAGACACTACCTAAGAATAAAAGGCTGGGAAAAGTCTTTCCAATCAAATGGTAGTAAGAAACAAGCTGGTGTAGCCATCCTAATATCCAGCAAAATAGACTTCAAACTAAAATCAATCAAAAGAGATCAAGAAGGATATTACATACTCATCACAGGAAAGATCCACCAAGATGAAGTTTCAACATTTATGCCCCAAACACAAGGGCACCCACATATGTAAAAGAAACATTACTAAAGCTTAAATCACATATAAAACCCCACACATTGATAGTGGGAGACTTCAACACTCCACTTTCACCACTGGACAGATCTGCCAAATCGAAACTTAACAGAGAAATAAAGGACTTAACTGATGTTATGACTCAAATGGACTTAATCGATATCTACAGAACATTCCATCCTAACAAAAAAGAATATACCTTCTTCTCAGCACCCCATGGAACCTTCTCTAAAATCGACCACATACTTGGCCACAAAGCAAATCTCGACAGATACAAAAAAATTGGAACAACCTCCTGTGTTCTATCAGACCACCATGGTTTAAAGTTAGATTTCAACAACAAAAACTACAGAAAGCCTACAATCTCATGGAAATTGAATAATGCTCAACTGAATCACCAATGGGTCAAGGAAGAAATAAAGAAAGAAATTAAAGACTTCCTAGAGATCAATGAAAATGAATATACCACATACCCAAACTTATGGGACACTATGAAAGCAGTGCTAAGAGGGAAATTCATAGCACTAAATGCCCACATAAAGAAGTTGGAGAAATCTCACACTAGTGACTTAACAGCACATCTGAAAGCTCTAGAACAAGAAGAAGCAAACTCACCCAGGAGAAACAGACACCAGGAAATAATCAAATTGAGGGCTGAAATCAATAAAATAGAAACAAAGAGAACAATACAAAGAATTAATGAAACAAAGAGTTGGTTCTTTGAGAAAATCAACAAGATAGACAAGCCCTTATCCAATCTAACCAAAAGACAGAGAGAGAGCATCCAAATTAACAAAATCAGAAATGAAAAGGGGGACATAACAACTAACACTGAGGAAATCCAGAGAACCATCAAGTCATACTTCAAAAACCTCTACTCCACAAAACTGGAAAATCTAAAAGAAATGGATAATTTTCTGGACAGGTACCCCATACATAAGTTAAATCAAGACCAGATAAACTATTTAAATAGACCAATAACACCTAAGGAAATAGAAACAGTCATTAAAAGTCTCCCAACCAAAAAAAGCGCAGGACCAGATGGTTTCAATGCAGAATTCTACCAGATCTTCAAAGAAGAGATAACACCAATACTCTTTAAATTGTTCCACACAATAGAAACAGAAGGAACGTTACCAAACACCTTCTATGAGGCTACAATTACCCTGATTCCCAAGCCAAACAAAGATGCAACAAAGAAAGAGAACTACAGACCAATCTCCCTCATGAACATTGATGCAAAAATACTCAATAAAATACTGGCAAACAGACTCCAAGAACACATCAAAACAATTATCCACCATGATCAAGTAGGCTTCATCCCAGGGATGCAAGGGTGGTTCAACATACGAAAGTCCGTCAATGTAATACACCATATAAACAAACTGAAAGAAAAAAACCACATGATCATCTCACTAGATGCTGAAAAGGCATTTGACAAAATCCAACACCCCTTCATGATAAAGGTCTTGGAGAGATCAGGAATACAGGGAACATACCTAAACATAATAAAGGCAATTTACAGCAAGCCAACAGTCAACATCAAAGTAAATGGAGAGAAACTCAAAGCGATTCCACTAAAATCAGGAATAAGACAAGGCTGTCCGCTCTCCCCATACTTATTCAATATAGTACTTGAAGTTCTAGCCAGAGCAATAAGACAACATAAGGAGATCAAGGGGATACAAACTGGAAAGGAAGAAGTCAAGCTTTCACTATTTGCAGATGACATGATAGTATACTTGAGTGACCCCAAAGATTCAACCAGGGAACTGATACAGCTTATAAACACCTTCAGCAACATAGCAGGATACAAGATCAACTCAAAAAAATCAGTAGCCCTCCTATATACAAATGACAAACAGGCTGAGAAAGAAATCAGAGATACATCACCCTTTACAATAGCTGAAATGATATAAAATACCTTGGGGTAACTCTAACTAAGCAAGTGAAGGACCTGTATGACAAGAACTTTAAGTCTCTGAAAAAAGAAATTGAAGATGTCAGAAAAATGGAAAGATCTCCTATGCTCATGGATAGGCAGGATTAACATAGTAAAAATGGCAATCTTACCAAAAGCAACCTACAGATTCAGATCCTGTTATAGATGGTTGTGAGCCACCATGTGGTTGGTGGGAATTGAACTCAGGACCTCTGGAAGAGCAGCCAGTGTTCTTAACCTCTGAGACATCTCTCTAGCCCCTAGTCTTGCCTTTTAATTCTTTAACTGTCAGAGAAAATGGACCCAATTGAGACCACTATGCCGTAAAGTACAAATGGAATCCTTCTGTGCCGAATGGAGGCACCTGTAGGAAGTGTCTCTTCTACTTGGAACTCCCCTGGTTTTCTCTACCTGTCTTTAGTGTCTCCTGGGTTACACAGCTCTTCTCTTAGGAACAGCTGCATGAAGCAATAGAGTGGCTAGGACAAGTTTTGAGCTGTTATTCTCTGTACAGCATCAACACTTTAGCAAACACCCCTTGCAGCAAACAACAAAACAGAGTTCTCAAGAAATTCTACGCTATGGCGACATTTTTAGGCATGCAAAAGGGCTCTCTAGTATTCAACAGGTCACACCATGAGGAAGCTGCCCTCTCTGGTGCTCTACATCAAGGGAAGTGCAAAGAAAGTTCAAGTTCACAGTTCACATCAAGTGCAATGCTTAGGGACAAACTAGTAAGAAGTCACACTTGTGAACTGTATCCAGGGTCAGTTTCCTTTCTCAGTTCCCCGAGTTTGAAGCCTCTTGTACCCCATCCACCCAAACATCACCCACTGGCCTCAAATGAGGGCCTGCAGCTTCTCTTTGAGTCAGTTCATTGTGTGTGTGTGTGTGTGTGTGTGTGTTGGTCTATGTGTGTGGTATATGCTTGAGCACTAGTGTGTGCAGGTGCTCATGGAGGTCAAAAGTTGGGTGTTCTGCTCTGCTGTTCTCAACTATATTCCTTTGACCTGGAGCTAGCCTGCAAGCCATCGAGCCCCAGAGATCCTCTGTTTCTGCCCACCCAACCCCCAAGTGCTGGAGTTACAAGAACACATGAAGTTACACCTGGCTTTTTCATGTGGGGATTTTAATTCAGTCCCTTGTGTTTGCACACCAACTGTTCTTACCAGTTAACCCATCCCCTAGCCCCTCTGACACTATTGTTGTTTGAAGACAGAAGGGTGCAGGAGGAAAAGGGGGAAGTCATCTATCTCCCTGTGACTAGTCTGAAGGTGGGCATCTTTTCTCTGGGGATGTATAATCACTGTATCGGCTTTCCGTATTTGGGTTTGGCTGGGCTCGCTTTAGTGAACACAGGGATTCAGACCCAGCTGCATGCTTACGATTCTGGAGCAGGAAGGGGTGTGGTATGCTGTTGAAGCAAACTCTCCTCATAGCTCTGGGACAGAGAAATCTGGTTCTCTTCCATATGACTTTGCAAATCAGAAGGGAGGGACTTCCCAGGCTCACAGCCAGGACCTCTGCCTGGCTCTCCAAAGAACAGAAGCACAGAAGAGAAAGGGAGACAGTCTTTGCCACACCTCTTTGCACAAAAGTCTACGTTTTCTCTCAAGTCCTCGGAGTGTTATGTATGTCTTTAACAGCCCTTGGGGTCCTGTCTATTGCCTTTTGTTAATCAACTAAAAAGTTGCTTAAGTGCAAAAACAAAACAAAAACAAAACAAAAACCCCAAGCCCCGACACTCGTGTGTCAGCGCTCCCTTCTGCATCGTCCTTGACTCTGAGATGTCTTTATTCTCCAGCTGCTTCTGAACTGACTAATCACACCCACGGGTCCCCTCTTGCTAAATCTTTTACATGCTCCCGTCCCCTTTCTCTCTAATCTCCCCAAATCACCGCTCCAGGTTCCAGGAGGCTCACAATACCCTTTGTCACAACTGGGGAAACCGAAACCCAGCTTAATCAGCTCCACTGGGTCCGCGGCTGTGAGGCTTCAAATTGCCTGTTCCCAACCCCTGCAGGTGCAGTAACCATTTAGACTGCTTTTGACAGTCTCAGCCTGCCTGGCCCTTGCTCACTCCTCTCCCGCAGCCCCACAGCCCCCCAGCCCCCCAGCCAGGCTCTTCGTCATAATTCCCTATCTTACTAAGAAGATTTAAAACTGAGCTAGCAAGCTATGGCAGGACACAGTAGGATTGACATGTTAAATTTCCTGCCCAAATGCCTGCCTATTAAAGCCTGGGGGAAATGATACAGACTGAACCTAGCAAGCAAACAGAAAACAGCTCCACCATCATCAACCAAAAAAAAAAAAAAAAAAAAAAAGACTCCAGAAATGCAATATGACCTCTCTAAAGGCAGAAGTGTTTACACCGAACCGCCTATCCTAACTGCTTTAGAATGTGCTTGTTTAAAAATTAATGTAGGCAAATAGAATACAGCATTAAGGTGGGCTGTTCTTTACATCTGTACTAGCTGCCACCAATGGAATGGCCTTAAACAACCGAACCATATTTTTCCCTGATTCTGGAGGCTGAAGGGTGTGGTCAAGTGGGGCGGGGTTAGTCCTCCTTGAGGCTGGGAGGGAAGGAACCCCTCTCATTTACTGTAGATCTGCCAGGTCTTTGTGAGTCTCTTCATGTCTCTATTTTCTACGCATTTCTTCATCCCAAATGCCCCTGACTATGAGTACACCACAGTATAAGATTAGGGCCACGATCAACTCTCTTTAACTTGTTTCCCTTTGAAAACAACCTCTCCCCCCCACCCCCCTGAATAAGTTCTCCTTCTGAGGTGCTGGGGGATTATATGATTGGAGGTTGAGGGCACAGTTCAAACTCTGAGTCCCCATCTGTGAGTTTTTGAATAAAAAGTGTCCCCCATAGAGTCAGGCATGCAGAACACTCGGTGACACTGTCGGCAGATGCTGTGGCCTTGCTAGAGGAGACATGCTGTTGGGAAATGGATTTGAGAATGTGTGACTTTGTCCCATTTCCAGTCCACTCTCTCTCCTTTGGGTTTGAAGTTGAAGATGTGATCTCTCAGCTTCCTGCTCTGGCCTCCTGCTGCCGAGCCTCCCTCGTCATTGAAACATAAGTCCAAATAAATTCTATTTTCCTCAAGTTGCCTTTGGTCATGGTATTACATCACAGCAACAGAAAAGTAACTGACACACCATCCTTCTTATTGTATTATTTGCAGACTCCAGTGCAAAATGAGAACGATTGTTCCTGACTTATCACGTAGAAATAGCGCTCCTTCCCACAGGCCCACAAGGATCACACTTTCTGTCCCATAATACTTCTTGACACATACTTAGTATCTAGATTGGACACAGGTGTTCAGCTCCCACTCAGCCTTCTTAGAGTATATGGTGAGGTTGCTGGGCAGTGGGCAGTCCACTCTCAGGCCCCAGGCCGTGTGCTTGCTACTCCGAGTGGAAAACAGCAATGGTTGTCTGGATGTACCAGGAGGAAGTAGTCAAGAACCTATCCCAGAGGAGAAAAGCCAGGTAAATTGAATCCCAATCCTCTGACTTGTTCTCCCCTGTCCATCAGACTTACATAAGGTACATAAACTCAGAGAGAAAAACTACTAAGACCCCGAACCACAGAGCATTAAACTATATGCTGGAGGCCCCTCTGAATTTGGGACTCCAAGAAACTATATTGGGTACACGCCCATGAATTCTCCCCGATCTTCTTGGATCTAAGTTAGTGCTGTAGAAAAAAGGCCAGCAGGCTACAGAACACATGCTTGGGACTAGAAGAGAATCAGCCTTGGACTCCCCACCTGAATAATGGGCTCATCCTAGTGCTTACATCATAGGCTCCAGGTGGGTTATGATAAAAGATAAATTAGATATGAAACTTTAGACTCACAAACATAGGATAGATGATAAAATATTTTCTTTAATTTTGCCAAATACAAATAGACTAGATATTATAACTGTAATTCTTGCTTGATAACTGTTTTTGTTATATGTAATTTTACTATGTTGAAGTTAAAACCTTCCTTTTAAATAGAAAGAAAAGGGGAAATGATGGGTGATGTAGCTCTGTATGCTGTGAATATGTTGCTCTGATTGGCTGATAAATAAAATACTGATTGGCCAGTAGCCAGGCAGGAAGCATAGGTGGGATAAGCAGACAAGGAGAATTCTGGGAAGAGGAAGGTTGAGTCAGGAGACGTCAGCCTGCCATCCAGGGAGCAGCATGTAATGGCACACAGGTAAAGCCATGGAACATATAGCAACATATAGATTAACAGAAATGGGCTGAGTTTAAGTGTAAGAGCTAGTCAGTGGTAGGCCTGAGCTAATGGCTGAGCAGTTTTAATTAATATAAGCCTCTGTGTGTTTACATGGGTCTGAGCAGCTGCGGACCTGGTAGGACACAGAAAAACTCCAGCTACAGGTTCCCGGATGGGGGTACCCTTGGTCATCCAGATCACTCTGACAACATTAATGAAAGTGAAAACAAATCTTAATTTTGAATGTCAGGGCAGTGAAAAAAAAAAAGACAGTGTTCATAGTTACATAATCACTTTGAATTTCCTGTTTATTTTTATCCTTGCAATTTTTCAACAGCAGTAATAACATATTCCTTTGGAACAACAGTAGTCTGGAAGGTATCATAAATTAACAAGTCATGTGGTCACTCATGAAAGTAGAAGGCTCTTGCTTTATTTAGTGACTTATCACAGAGCCCATTTCTTTGAGTGGCTTTACTTCATAGAAATACTATAGTTAATCTAGTATTTATAAGGTGCTCTTTGGTTTGTTTCTTTTTCTAAATTATAGTATTTCTTTTCATTTCCATCAGTTCAAGCCACGATTTATGTTCTCAGCTATGTGCCAGAACATCTCCTAAAAAGCTTTCAAGGACAGTTTCTGAAAGCACACAGAAGGAACAGTCCGTAGATGTCTCAAATCTGTTACTCTGACAGATGGGGGTTGAGTTCAGAAGACACAGTACAAACGCATTTCTGCCTTAGGACACCTGAGATAAATGAGTGAATTGTCAGGTCAAAGAAGAGGAACCGAGTGTTCACCTGGGCTCCCTACATGACTTAACCTTTCTAGTCGCTGGCTTGGAACCTGTATTGGGTAGCACCTGTCGCTATGACAATGAACAAGGGAAACAAGATTAGAAACAGTGATGAAGAGTTATAAAGACCAGGCAAACCGGAAATCTATGTTACTGTGCAAAGTAAGTGCATGAGGTAAAGAGCCGATTAGAAGAGGCAGAACAAGGAAAACATGAAGAGAGAGATGCAGAGAGATGCTGGGCAGAGATAGGAGAAATGAGGTCCAGAGGGCTGGAGTGATATGTGGCCAGGGAAGGCAGCTAAACCAGTCTGGGCATGCTTTGGCTTAAATTCCCAATCTCCAGGTTTGGAGAATGCCATATTGCCTAAGGACATAGGAGTTGCTAGAACGGTGTATACATCAACAGGTTTATGCATTTTTTTGCTTTATGAATACATTCACTTGTACATGTGGGATTGAGAGTGAGGGGCCCCACTGGATCATCCTAGGGCTAAATTGATCTTCATGCTCCAAGTATAGAGTAGGAGAAAGACTGAACTAGGCCACGGGGTCACAGAGGTACATCCAGCAATGCTTCGAATCAATGCATGGATGACTGGGCTGAACCCTGTTCTACACATCTTGTAGATGCAAGTTACTTAACCTAGCCTCCTCTTCAGGAAGGTATATATTGCCATTGCCTACCTCAGTGTAATGAGGTTCATCGTGATGCAGATAAACTGGCACCGAGTCCTCTCCAGGGTTGGAAACCACTAAAATCAGTAAAGAGGGCATTTCAACCTGTGTATCAGAAATGGTGCTAAGGGAGAATGTCGGAGCCCTGCCTCTTCCCCACCATCCTCCTCCCTGGAAAGCTCTCCCAGGTGGCAATCTCTCTTCTTTTCCTCTACTGGGGCTTTCTGCCCTGAACCACTTTTCCTCACATGCACAACACAATGACTCTGGCAGCAGCAGACTCCTCTTTGTTCTCTTCATCTGAAAATCTTTAACTTCCACACAGATTCATCAATTCTCTGGCCCAGTGCTTTGATTACTGATGGCTGTGCCTATTAACGTAGCTTATGAAATGAATTTAGTATCATAACCACTACAACAGAGTAAACAGAATAGTATAGAGTAGAAAAAAGCCAGTATGATATATGAGGCTGGGGCATCTTTTAAACGGAACATTTAGTTACATACTACGCATTTGTAGTACCAAATATTTCTGTGAACACTACACTCTTGACTTTGGCTCTAGTATTGCTCTGGCCAGTTGGTTTCTTGACTTCTGCTTCAAATCTCTTTTTTCACTTACTGTTCAATTTTATGACTACTCCTGCAACCACATTGTCCCAGGAAGTTGTGGGAACTACACACATTTGACTCCAGTACCCAGAATGGATACATTTCCACATGGGACTTTCCGTGTCGGCTACCCTCCCCTTTCAAGAACTTCTCCAACCTCCTTTCACTTACTCATTTTTAAAAGAAAAAAGATTGTGTGTGTGTGTGTGTGTGTGTGTGTGTGTGTGTGTGTGTGTGTATACATATATATATTTCAAGCTTGCTGCTCCCTGTTAAGACTGACTTAGCTCAACCCTAACTTTCCAGATGATGTCTTTGCTGAGGTGGGGTGCGGGTGCTTCATTCCAGTGGCCAGTATTCTTGAGTCTCCACAAGATTCTGGGATACTTACAATGAGCCCCACACTTGCCTCAGTGACCTTAACAGGCCCCTTTCTTCACAAATAAAAGCCTCATCAGGAACTTCCAGCTTGCTGAACTCTAACGTTACCGATGTATGGTTCTATGGCTCTCACATAAACTATGAGTTGATACCCTATCTCCCTTTCTTCATTTGCCAACCCCCTACCTACTCTTTAGGAAAACAAGAGCCCTGTGGCAGGTCTCCAGCTCCTCAGGCCAGTCTCTCCTCCGAAGCCCTTCAGCCCCGGGCCCATCGCTTGGTGGCCTACTGCCTACTGTACTTTCTGTGGTTGTTTGAGTTTCTGTGTCTGTCTCTGGCTTCTTGGAGACAGCATCACATCACTCCTGTTTGTATATTTCCAGTATGGGGATGTAGCTGCTGCTGCTGGCCCTGGGCTCACATCCTCTAACCTGCTGCTTGCTCACTTGCAGACAAGTCCTCTTTCTATCCAAGTGTTTCAGGAGGGCCAGAAACATCCGAGAATTAATTAATGTTTCAGGAATGGCAATCATGGGGGTTGGGGGGTGGGAACATGTTAGCAGAAAATACCACAGCTTTCTGTCCCTCAGTGGGCCCACTGAGACTTCTAAGCAGGTCTTCTAACCATGGAATTGAACCTCAGGCTCTCTTCCCTTCCCTGCCCATTTCCTCTCTCCCTTCCCATGCTTCCTCGAACTGCCTCCCAAATAAACCATCTGCCCTGCAGTAAATGCACATCTCACGATTGCTCTCTGATGAGCCCAAAGCTGCACAGGGGAAGAGCACATGGCATTTACCAGATAGAAAGCAGGGAGACCTTCAGCCATTGCTCGCTCTTCTTCCCGTCGCCCACCTCGATTCACCGTCGTTTCTTTAGACAGGGCCCGTGGTCAAGATCCTCACCAAAGCCTCATTTTTCTTGGCACTGATTGTTCAGAAGAGACACCCCAGCCTGGTGGAGCTCACTACATTTGTGCATCCGGGGAGCTGATACCACTGGAGGAAACTCTCTCGCTATGCTCTGATCGGGGCCACTTCACAGTTACGGCTTTTAACTTTCAATGTCGCTTCGAATGGGTTCACTCTCCCTCAGTTCATTTTCTTTAGCCGAAACGTTGCCTTTCTTTCCCCCGGAAGCTCTGCTCCCTCTTTCTCCTCCCTTCGTCCTCCCAGTATCTGGAGTGTGTGGGTGATCAACTTGACAACTCCACACAGCCCAGAATCACCTGCCAAAGGAGTTTCAGTTGAGTAATTATGTTTATTGGGTTAGTCTGTGGGCACATCCATGATTGATAATTAATGTAGGAGGGCCCCGGCCACAATGGGAGATACCATTTCCTGGGCAGGTGGTCCTGGGCCATATAAGGAAGATAGCCAAGCATGAGCTAGCCAGAGATCTAGCCAGCAAGCAGTGTTTCTCCACAGTTTATGCCTTTATGTCCTGCCTTGACTTCCCTCAGTGACAGATTGGGACCTGTGTGTAAGTCAAATAAATCCTTTCCTTCCCAGGTTACTTTAGGTCAGAGTGTTTTATCACAGCAACAGAAAGCTAACCAGAACAGTGGTGTTATCAAATTTAAGCACATGGTAGGAGGACTCAGTGAGGGAAAGTCAACCACAAAAGGCCCTTTTTAGTCACCATGGAAGTGGAGGACAGGATCTGCCAAGTGGAGTGCTGAGGATAGGAAATGATTGACATAGGGTTGCCAAACTGCCCAAATAGTCTGGACTAGCCATAGGAAGAAGGTGCCATGAAGACCATACAGCTAACGGACAACACATGCCATTATGAGGCTCTATATTTTACAAAGGAGGAAACTGAGGCGCAGATATCATATCTAGGGTTTGAATTCAGTCTGGCTCTGAAACTCAATGAACCCTACTGCCATTTGACACATGTACTGATTTTTGCATACAGATTACTGATAAATGATTGAAAAGTCAGCACAACATAGTATCCTTGGCCTCGCAGGGCTGGTACACGTGGAATGCACAGAACAATATTGCGTATGTAACCTGCTACGCATGGCTATAGATCCACTCTTAATGGGCATGCCACTAAAATGATGTGTGTTTTCATCTTAGTTGTTAGGTGGATGCCAATCACGGCTAAAGGTAAATCAACGTGGTGCTGGAGCAATGAGGAACGGGGTGTTCCGAACATGGCTAAGCACACTGCAGCTGTCTCTTGCTTCCTGCACTTGAATGTGAACTTCAGTCGTGCTGGCTGACACAAACTAGCGTCATTTGTGAAGAGGTAATCTCAATTGAGAAAACGCACCACAGGCTTGCCCCACAGGCCAATCTGTGGGGTTACTCCTGGTGGTGCCTCCCTTGCCCAGGCTGGCGGTGCCAGGCGCTGTAAGAGAGCATTCTGAGTCAGCAATGGGGAGCAATCCAGTAAGCCGTCCTCTTCCGTGGCTTCTGTATCAGCTCCTGTTTCCAGGTTCCTGCCTTGCTTTAGTTCCTGCCCACAACTTCCTTCCATGGTGGACTGTAATCTGTGAGGGGAAATAAATCTCTTCTTCCCCAAGTTGCTTTTTCTCATGACGTGTATCACAACAACAGAAACCCTAAGAGAGAAATAGACACTATTCCAGCCACCCCCCCATATGAATATTTTGTTTTTCCTTCTTTGCTAATAAAAACTTGATTCACACCTGTCTACAATTCACTTGTAATTCAGCAGGCGCTGGGGACAGGAAGGGAGCCTGTGTGGTAGTTAGCACCCCCACTGCAGTGCCTGCCTTTGAAGAATCTTTATGCCCACCACGTTGAACTTCAGATTTGCAGGCTGCACCTAGAAAGTACAGCAGGGAGCTGGTGATTCTCATTTTCAAAGTGCCCTTGATTATGGAAAAGAAGGCCTCATTAGCCACTCTCTCAGGTCAGGATTTGGGTCTGCCAAATATAGAAAGGATTACCTCATGGTAGGTGCTGGCCCTGACTACGGGATCCCCAGACATGCATCATGTGGCTCACTCCCAGCTCCTCTCACAGGCTACTTGCTGCCTAACACCGACGTCCAAGATTCGGATGCTAACACGCAAAGCTGTCAACTGCAGGATGTGTGTGTGTTTGTGCACATGTGTCGAGAGTTTTACTCAACTGAACAATACCTCAAGAGCATTTCTGACCTGTGGCTGCTCCAGAAGAAGCGTTGGTGTGATTTAGCCTCGGTGGGCATAAAGTCCCTGGAGAGTGTTAGGAAGTATAACCCAGAATTTTTTTTTTTTTAAGGTGTGTATATATTGAAAGGAAAATAAAAGAACAAAGATCTGGATTACATCTTGTTTTGTGCCTCTTCTCCAAATGTATTCCTAGGTCAGAGTGGATGGGAGCTGCCAGGGAGCTCTGTCTGATTTGAGACCACATACTTGCCTTCTGTCACCACACAATCATGCCTTCTGGGACATACCTTCCGTGTCTCAGAGACTGGCTCCTGAGTTGGTCCTTGAGAGCATTGATCTTTGCTTGGATTTCTTACACGTTCACTTGTGAGTCTTACTGTATGTGGTTGGCGCTCAGACCTATGCTGAATTTAGCAGTTGGTGCACGTGTTTTGGGCTGTGTAACTTAATTTTCAGTGGTTTCATGAATATTATAGATCCATTGTTCAGCCTAGAGAAACCGAGGAGCCGAAGGTAGCTCATGTCTGTACAAATCTCATCGCGGTTCACTCCGCTGAGAGACTCGCCTTCCCAAGGGGCGGAGCAGACAGGCCTGTTTTGGGGGTCATCTGTTGTGCACACAGTGAGCCAAGTTCTAGCTTTGGGAGGGAATGGAATGAGACAACTTTTTGTCAGCTTTATCTGAAAGGTGACCTTCTTAAACAGCTCTTGTAAAGTTTGTATTTTGAAGCTATTCTTACCCTCCCAAGTCCAGTACGACCTGCAAGCCTGGAGAGCAAGATCCTGCCTCTCCCCGCGCCCTAATTCGGAGGCCAATAGGAGAGCCGAAGGGACGTTACTGTCCCATCTGCCTCGGGACAGTACACAAGCGACCACAATACAAACTCGGACTTGCTCTTGCTTGCTCTTCTTGCTCAGCCCCTATCGTTTCCTGCCCCTGACTCCCGAGTGCCAATTTGCCCCAACCCCGGCGCTGGGGACACTCACCTAGCCACTCGAGGGCCGGTTCCGGGGTGAGGGTCAAATCCTGGGCGCTGCCTGGGTGAGCCCTCAGCAGCAGCAGCAGCTGCATCCAGAGCAGCAGCAGCAGCATCGCTAACCATTTCACCATCAGGCACTCTAGGTGGCACCCACGGGGGCCACAATCGTGTTCCCTGCACTGGGCTTCAGTGCAGGAGGCAAGAGCAGCCTCTAGCCTTCTGGAGGACCACGCTACCCCCGGAGCCTTGGAGATGAATTCGCCTCCCTGGTCGCCACACTGTGAATGACACTGGCTCTGGGCGTGGAGACACAAATAGCCAAGTTTTCCCCGCCCTGCCTACACTGCCTTGGGGAGGGAGGAGGAAGAGGGGCCGGCCCTGTGCAATCCCAGACACTCCTGCCTTTAGGGTTAGAAGAGGCAGGGCATGGCTGCCCTCCCGACGGAGTACCCAACCTTCTCCCCGCTCCCTCGCCCTGCCCCAAGGGTGAGCGAGCTGATCCTCTCAGGGAGAAGAAAACTGCCAACTGGATTTGCAAGGGTTTGGAGACCCGCAGATGAGTGAAAAAGGCTGTCTGGTGAAGTCACCAGCTTTGTCCTGACTTAAAATAACCCCAGGCTTCTGTTTCCTTAGATCATCTTTATCTAATAGATTATCCTTGTGCAGAGCTGAGAAACCCGGCCAGAGAGGTGAGTGATTGGTTACTCTTTAACTCTACAAAACTTACTCCCTAAATAAGTAGAGACAAAACAACAACAAACAGATACAAGATACCAAGATCCCCAAACTCTGACCAGACACAGCCTTTCTAACTGCCTACCTTCCCCTTCAGATAACCAGCGTTAACTCCATTGCGAGCATTCAACACACAAAGCAGCACTTCTGTACAAGACCCACCCTAAGCAAGACGTTGACATTAGATGGTAAAACACAAAAGAGGGAAGACAGCAAGAGGGGACCTAACGGGGGAAGGGGAACAGGCGATACGATCTTGGAGGACCCGTACTTCTTAAGTATTTTGCCGATTACAAAACCAACAAGTACAGGCAGCGCAGTGCCTCTGTAACTGTGCCTCTGCTCGGAAGAGCTAGTCAGGAGTGAGGAGGGGGCTCAGCCTTGCAGGAGTCTGGGCAGCTTTCTGGTGGAGGGTGAAGTAAGCCTTGAGCTCTGTGAGCTCGTCTGTGCGCTTCTGCCTCCGTGAGAGTCTTGAGACCGTCTGGGGCTGGAGGCCTTAGGTGCATGGGTTAAGGAAAGATGAGGTGCTGTCTGGTGCTCCCTTCCTCTGGGAAGGGAGATTGAAGGAGTAAGAGGCCGTTGGAGAGTAGGAGGAGAGAAGGCACAGTGTGTCTTTAGCAAGTAAGTATGTGTAGAGGTCAGTATCTATGCCTGAAAATATGCACAAAAGGCATGTTGTGAGGAGCATAGCAGACCGCACGGTCTGCAGTCAGCAACAGTGGCTTTCTCTCCGTTGGCCTCAGAGCCACGTTACTGTGGGAAGAGTGCCTATGGTGGGAAGGTTAAGCCCTGATTAAGCTGACTGGCATCCATTGTGGCCGACAGGTGCAATCCATGTGGCCCAATTAGATAACAGATTTGGTTGCTGATGTTAATCTCTGGAGAGAAGCAGGGCAGTGAGAATAAAGGGGAGAGAGACAGGAGGAAATGGAGTGGGCTCTGAAGATCATGCCAGGAGTCAGTGATGGGTGGGTGGGAAGAAGCGACTGGCTGGGACAGGAAGTTGTAAGAGACAAAGGTTAGAATGAAAGGCTTATATGAGAGCGTGTGTGCATGGCTAGAACAAAGGGCAGCCACCCGGCACATAGGAAATGAGGCAACATGGTTAAGTCTTTTCCTTGCTAGGATCTCAAGTTCAGCCTCTGTCTAATGAGGCTGGGGAGCTTTCTCTGATCCACGCGGATAATATTCTAAAGTGGCAGGGCTCTGACCAGGAGGAGGATAAGAGAGGAGGGAGACAAGTCATATTTCATCCTCAGAGCAATTAGTGTAATGAAGAGGGGTGAGGACAGCTTCCTGGCCTGTGACACCGCATATCCTATTCAGCATTAAAGACCCAAGAAGAGCTACCGTTTTTCATGTCTTCCCAGAACGATATGGCTTAGAAGCAGAGATCCATGGTGGAATTTTTAGTCCTTGAGAAAAAGAATGATTATGCTTATTCTGGACTTCCATTTCAGGTTTTTGAGACAGTGGAGGGGGATGGTGGTAACTTGCCTGCACTGTGACTAGCTTTCCCTAAACCTTTGTCGGTACAATGGGGAGAAAAAACATTAGCTCGTTGTGGGATGATGCTCAGAAGGGATTAAAGGAGCTAATGGATGTGAAGTGCTTAGCACAGTCTAACCTGTTGTAAATATCCACCTCTGGGAGCTGTGAGTGTGTGGGGAGGAAACAGGCAGAAGAGCAGACTCCAAGCAGGACTCAGGGCAAGATTGCAGAGTGCTGGGTCACTGGGAGTGTCTCCTGACCCCACCAAGAATGCCCTAGGCAGGACTCTGAACCTGTGGATCTGCATACATCTGTCAATTTCTCCTGTTGGCTTTGGGCTATCTGTTTACTTATATGTCTCACCTGACTGTGAGCATCTTGAAGAACTGTCTGTATTGACTCTCTGAGTCTCCTGAACACCACATTTCCAGGCACTTAATAAACACTTCAAGGTCTTCTGCTGAGGCAAATACTCATAGAGAGTGGCTTAGCATCCTGACACCCCACTGTACCTGGGCTACACATACACCCCTTTATAATAATAGTGCACTTGGCAGCCCAAGACCTTACCTGCACAGAGGATGCATACACACACCTCTCTGAACAATGGGATAGGTTTCTCCTCCCCTTAACAACAAACTTAGATCAATTCTGTTCCACAATCCTCTGGACCAAACTGGACCAAACCAGATTTGAGTTTATGTGCAATAAGGCAAAACTGTCTTCAAGTTGAGCTTTTAGAAAGACTCTCCTATTTATCATCTTATGCCTATGCACAATTGGGTGTGCATATAATTAAAATAAGATGAATTATGGGAAGGGACATGTGCATTGGAAAAATTTTTATATCACCCAATCTTTCACTCAAAATAGAGAACCACCCAAACTACATGCCTTAGTAAGTTATGGGTCTGGAGTCATTCAATAATTCACCAGTCTGACTCAACATTTTTAGTAAATGTTGAGGCTTTTTATTAAAACAAGGCAAAGCAAAACAAAATAAACAAACAAAAACTGGCCAGGACCAAACCAGAGAGTTCTCTAGATAAGGCCTTGACTATTGTTAGTCCAAGGAATTTAAAGGTAAAACCCACAAAGTTGTAATTTTGGGGGACTGAGTTAACTCATATCTTATTAGGTGAAGGCAAAAGCTTGATTTTGTGACAGATGTCCAGCAAACGCCTCAACTATCCAAGCAAACAAGGGGTTCATACAAAAGCAGAACTTAGCCTGTGAATCTTGTGACCCCCATTACCTTGTAAGAATAGCTGAGGCAGTAAAAGATTTTACAACAATCAGCAGTTTCTAAGAATAGCCCAACTACACTGGGAAGTTGTCCATCTTGGGCAAGTTAGCTGACAGGGTGCATTCAAGATAGGAGCAACTTCCTTGTGGCTTGCAAGCTCAAAACAATTTTGTTTTTACAAGTCTTTTCAATACAGTAAATTATCCTCTAAACATAATGCTCACCATCCCAGTTACCAGCTCCTCACTTTTTTCAGAAGCCATAAAAAGACACTCCAGGCAGTAACCTGAGCCCTTGAGGGTCTTTGCTGTGTGACTTGCTGTCTGTCAGTCCCTGCACTCTAGTCCTTTTCAATATGTTCCATCACTTTGCTCAGAATAAAAGCTTCCTTACCACTTTCCAATCTATGCAGGCTTTTATTTCATTCTTGAGGGAAGCCAAGAACCTGGAAACACTACATCTAGACTCTTACCACCATTAACATCCTCAAAGAAGGGAGCCAAAGAAAGAAGGAAGAGAGAGACAGAGCGACAGAGAGAGACAGACAGACAGAGATAGAGACAGAGAGAGAGTGGGGTCAGGGAATAAGAAGGAAGGAGACAAGAAGGGAAGAAAGGATGAGTTTAAAAGGCATATAGTATTTGAAGTCTTTAGAAACTTGATAGAACTGTTTGGAACCTGAAGTGTGTAAATGAAAATGCTTAAGAAAATGTGGGCATTTAAAGCTCACTTGATGCATGGGCTGTGGTTAGAGACTAAATTGATGAATCGTTTTAAGCACTGAAAGAATCAAGATTTCAGCAAGAATGGGCGAAAGTAGTTGGAATGAAAATTTAACCAAGTGATCATTTACCAAGTACAGGCAAAGCAAAGGGAGCCCACATCAAGTAGCAAAGTGTCACATTTCTGGCTAGACCCTGTGTCATTTCTGCACCTAGGCTTCAGAGAACAAGGGTAGAAAGGGTGGTAGGAGTCTACTGAGAGCTGAGTCCTTGAGGTGGGGGACATCTAAAGGACAGGAGACCAGCTAAGAGCAACTGACCCAGCTAGGGAAGAGACCAACCAAGTAAAGAGCTTTTGTTGTCTGCCTACTCTGATGACTTCTCACTGGCCAAAGCCGGCAGAAATTCAGCAATCAAGGAAGTCACAGAAGTCAGCTCCCTAGACCACTGAGTGGAAGTGGAGCATTATAGACAGCAAGTCTGAGGAAGCAGATGAACAAATTGTTGCCCTACAGAGAGCAGAGCAGAATGAGTCCTTGACTGTGTTCACAGGGGAGAGAGGCAGGGGGAAACCATAGCTAGTGACAACAGGGGATGGCCTGAAGTATGGAAGGCATGTGAAAGGCATTTGAAGTACAAGGACTCAAAGGCTGGAAGCTCAGGGTCTGCAGGTAGCTGCTGACAGCCATTGTTATCACTTGCTATAGTTGCATCATGACAATCTCTACCTCTGTTGTTACACAGCCTTCTCTTTTGGGTCTCTCTGCACTTTTCACTTGGCATGTTTATAAGAGTACCAGTCATTGGAGTTAGTATGTATCTTAACTCAGTGTGGCCCCATCCTAAGTGATTATATCTGCAGACTCTACTGCCAAACAAAGCCACACTCTGAAGCTCCAGTGGACAGATTTGGGAACATTATTCAGTCAGTTCACCTACTGTATGATCAAGTTGATGTACTCCTAGATATTTGCTAAAAAAAAAAGAAACCATGCATCCATATAAATTTGTGTGTTAATCTTCATAGTAACTTTATTAGAAATAATCAAAGACTAGAAACAATACAACAGTTTGCCAAGAAATGAATGAAGAAATAGACACTGGTAATCATACTTTGCCAAACAATGGAGTATGTTCTGAAAAATGTGTCATTAGTCAATTTCTTCATTATGTGAGCATCATAGGGTATATTTAAGCTAAAGGTCCATGATTTCACTAGGAAACATTTTGTGGGGCTTGGTTTAGTTTCTTTTCCACTTTCTGTGACTATCCTAACAAAAGCAACTTAATGCAGAAAGAGCTTGTTTAGCTTGCAATTCAGGCTGTCATCCATCATTGTGTGAAATCCATCACTGTGGGGAAGTCAGGGGAGCAGGAACTAGAAGCAGCTCAACACATCCACAGTCTAAAGTGGGGGAGAGAGTGCTTGCATGTACACTCACTCTCAGCTCACTTTCTCTTCTTTTGTACAGCCCAGGACCCAAACACAAGGAATGGTGCTGCCCATGTCAATTAATACAGTCAAGAGAATCCCCCAAGAACATGCTCATAGACCAACATGATAAGGAATAGTGTTGCCCATGTCAATTAATATGGTCAAGAGAATCCCCCAAGAACATACTCATAGACCAACATGATAAGGAATGGTGTTGCCCATGTCAATTAATATGGTCAAGAGAATTCCCCAAGAGCATACTCATAGACCAACATGATCTAGACATTTCATCATTGAGACATCCCTTCTCAGATTAAACTACAGTTTTTTCAAGCTGACAATTAAAACTAGGCATCACAGGGCTACTGTCATAAACGTGGTCTATCATTGATTTAAGTGGCACCTGACTATATATCCGCACAATAGGATATTTCTCTTCAATAAAAAAGAACGAGTTCATGGAGCTGGCAAATTGGATCAGAGGGTAAGGGCACTTGCTGCCACACCTGATGACTTGCATTCCATTCCTGGATTCCATATGGTAGAAGGAGATAACAAACTCCTGCAAGTTGTGCTCTGACTTCCACATATGTCCAAACAGAAACACACACACACACACACACACACACACACACACATACACAATTTTTTAAAAAATTGAAAGAACTCTCAATACATGCAGTAATATGGTTAAACCTAAAAGAAAAAAAAAAGACTGAGTGAATGACACCAGACAAAAGAAGACAGCATACCTTATGGCCCTATTATTTTAGTCACAGAGAATGTAAATTAATATATAATGACAGAAGTCAGGTATCAGGTGACCAGTTGCCTGGGATTGGAAATGGAGCCCTAGCAAGAAAGACCAGGTTGAACTGGGAGGGACTGGACAAATGTTCCAAATAGAGGAAATGGAGGAGAGTATGTGCATGATGCGTTTGAGGAACTCACATAGCAATCAGATTTGAATATTTCTTGGGGGCTAAACACAAAGGCTGGTGCCAAAGCCACTAGGAAGACCAGATTTGTTTTATATTTTACTCAATAGATAGATAAACAGACATCTTCTACAAGAAGTCTGGGTTGGAGTTAGAACCACAAGACAGGAGAGACAGAGTACTCCGCAAGATGGAGGTAGGTATTTCTAAGCAAGCTTCATAACTTCTGTAAAGGTCAGTGAATCCAGACATTAAATTTAGGGAGAAGGTAAGGTATGATCTTGGGAACATTTGTTTGTTTTTCTGGTGTTGGGGATGCAACCAAGAGCCTCACCCATGCCAGGCAAATATTCTACCACTGAACCACATGCCCAGTCCATATTGTATTTTGTTTATTATTTATTTGTGCTCTGGAGTGAACCCAGGGTCTTGTGCATGTCAAGCAAGTGCTCTACCACGGAGTTATTGTCTCAGCATTGCGTTGTTTCTAGATGAACATCTTGAGCACGTCTAAATGATGGGAAGGATCTAGACAGGAAGACATCAATGGAAATTCACGATAAGAATCTTGAGAAGTCAGAAATTCCCATAACAGGAAGAAAAGGGTTTGCTTCCTAGGAAGAAAATGGTGCATCCCATACAGCAAGGAATGAAGGAAGGGCTGTTCCCAGGGCTAAGCACGTGAGCTGCATAGTTGAGAGTTATCAATTGGCCAGCTTCCAGCTTCTGTTTGGTATGTGCTGCGAAGTAGCTGGGACCTTTACCTCCTGAAGTGGAAAGTGAAGGATTCAGGAATATAGAAAAATTTAAAATTAATTAATTAATTAATTAATTAATTAATTAATTAAAAAAAGCTGACAGTTATCAGCTCTAAAGGTTAACTTCTAACAATGTCTCTCTGCTTTATAGCCATCTCCTCTGTCAACATCCAGGGGTTAACTTTTAACCCCCTTGCCCCTTATAGCCAACAACTGCCTGGACCAAAGCTAATTTTTAATAGATGTTTCTACGTGACTTCTAGCATGCACCCCATGCCTGATGCTTTCCCCCTTACTATAAAAAGGGGGCCAGAAATCACCTCCATTGCCACAGCCTCGGAATCCTGAACACTAGCTATGGTCTCAGCTAGATAATAAGCTTTTGTGCCCATGGTGATATTTTCTTTTCCTTTTTTTTCCAGAATAAAGTTTGTCTCTGGTTTGATAGACCTTGGTGGTCTGACCCCCATTATTGCACAACCCCAGACCAAACAGAGAGGGGACAGTGGGTGAGGTGGGCAAGATGAAGGAGTTAGTAAGAGAAAGGTTGTGCTGGGATTTTGGAAGACATGGCTTTATGATCACAAATGGACCAACGGTGACAGGTAGAGGGGACTCCAGGGAAAGATGGCCAGTTTTGGGTCCTAGCTTATCACTTACTAGTCCAGTGACTCAGCAAAGTTGTTAAGCTCCAGGGTAACTGCCTACACAATTAAAACAACAACAGCAGGGCCTGTGTCCTAGACCCGCCTTGGAAACTAATTCCTCAACAGCCATCACAGTGACGTCACACAGCAGTCTCACAGGCAGGACTTTTTATTATGAGTGACTGTTACTTCAAGTTAAGAAAGGGATGTTTGGGAGATTAAAGAGTGAGTCTGATTGGATGTCTTACTGGGCAGAGAGAAAAACCATCAGACAAAACCCTCCTTTCTTCTCAGCAGCAGCCCTTCACAGAGGGCTCCTAAGAATCAGGCTTTGTGAGTACTGTGGTTAGAAGTTTAGGACACTAAGTGGGAATCTGCTCTGTGATCAGTCTTTGCGCCTTGCCCAGTCTTGGTTTCCTCTCTGTGAGATGGTAGTAACAGAGTATCTCACGTATAATCCAAACCATGGAAGTCCTTCACACCCTGGCGAATGCTGAGCGCTGGTGAAAGTAACTGTGACCATTAAGTGACACAGCAGCAACACCATGAAACACAACATTACAATTATTTGCTGATAAGGACACTGGAAGGTGTCCCATGGCATATTGTTAAAGCCCTTACCTTGAACCCATTAACTTCATATAATAAGCTTCCAATAAGAGAGAACTCTGTATAGATAAAAGAAAATATTCATTTATGTAATACACAGATTTTTCTAACCTATTTAATACAAATATTTAACAGCTTACTCCCAGTATTTATTAAACACTGAAGAGTGTGTTCAAAATATTATTTTGTGTTATGATTTATCAGTACTGTGGTACTTTCATAATGCCCACAGTTGCTGAAGTACTCAGAGGTGAAAATTCATTGGGCAGAGGGCCAGTTTTAACAGCGAATTAATAAAAGAGCTTTTTACCATAGTCCAAACAGCAATTTATATCAATTTAATTCAATTAACAGCATTCCCACGATGTGGTGCTTAGCCAGAAAAAAAGTTCTGCTCATTCCACTCAGTCCGAAGTTTCAGGGGGGGCTCTGTCTTGATTGGTTATGCGCAGGGTGTCTTGTATGCTTGCCACATCCCCCCCCTCCCCCGCTTCCTGCCCACAGTCTGGCTGCAGACACATGAAAGAAGGGAAGGGGGCTGTAATTGTGAATGAAAAAGCTGAGCACTCCCAGACAATGCCCACCTGCCACTCACACAGGTGCAGTAGAGCTTAGTTCTTCCTGTGACCAGAGGTGTGCAGAGCTCGTAAGCCTTGCCAGCACTCAGCTCCTCAACCCCAGGGATTCTGATTCAGGGAGAGTCTAATAGCAGCAAGCATCAGGCATCAGTATCCTTTTCTAAGCTCTGAAGGTGATGGATGCTAATTGGCAGGCTAGGGTGAACCATGTTGGGCTCCCAATAGAGACGACTAGGAGCTCATGCTTAGGGCATGGAAAAGAAACAGGACCAGCAAGACACCTTCCAGAGTTCAGGGTGTTATACTTAGGGCAGAACAATGCATAGAAAGCCCTAGTAGATGTGTGGCCACTGAGGAGGAGACTGCTGCCTGGCTCCAAGAATCCCACTGTAAGGAGCAATGCTTCCAGATCATCTTGGAGCATTGTGGGTGATAAGTATTGGATCCCTGGTCATTGGGCATCCACCACCTGCAGTAAGCCAATCAAGCCAAATTAGTAAGTCTAGGTTTAATGAACAGAGCAAAGCAACTCCCGGTGACTCTCGGGAAGGTAGGAGAGGAATCACAAGGCAGGTCTGGCGACCAAATCTTAAATATCCTGTAGATGTGGTCTTGAGCCGCCCCGGGGGAGGGGCTGACCCTTGGTGGCCTTTCTGAGGGCGGGGTCTGGAGAGGGCAGCTCCAGGGGAGATCCCCAACAGTGGGTCCCGCTTTCCCCATAGACCCCATAAAGAGAAGGTCAGGGAATGAATTTGTTTAACATCTAGTAGTGGATTTATAGTAATCTTGACATTTTTCTCCTGTTTAATATTGAAGAAAGCATACAAGATCACTTCTGTAATCACCGACACTCCTTTTAAACAGAAATAATAAAACATAGCGGCTGGTGTCTTTGGATGGTACGAAGTAACTCCCAAATGGAAGTGGAGTCTGCAGTTGTGTTTATACCTGGAAGGAGCCAGGAAGGGGAGAAAGAGGAGATAAGACAGAGGGTAGTGGTCAGTGAAGGGATGTCACACTATCTTCCCCAAATTATATGTTATTTGTATAGCTTGGGTCAAATCACATAACCAGGCTGAGTTTCCTTCTTTTACATACAAACAGCTGTCTTGCAGTGTTGCTGTAAGATGAGAAAAAAATCCAAGCCAAATGTTAAGCACAAGCCCGTGGCCCCGAAGTACAGTCATTTCACTGGAGGGAGACTCGTCTTCTAGTATCAGGGCTAAAGAGGCTGTAGTGTGTCTGGATTTGTCCCATCTTGCTTACTCTGAAGGTTGGAGACTGGGTGAAGTTTTATTCTAACCAATCAGGATGCTAAGGTTCAGAGTGGATTACACAGGAGATCATTTTAGAGACTTGTGCACAAAAGGTCTTCATGTGTCCCGGTTAAATATAAAGTTAGTGCAGCTTTCAGAGATGGTCAAAGCTAGGTAAGCAGAAAACTGGGAATTCTGCAAACCTGCTTGATGTTGCTAGGTCTCCGAGGGCTCCTCTGAGAAGTACTTTTTTTTTTTTTTTAATAATGTTAATTAAACTTCTTCCTCTCTTTCTCAACAGGAATCACAGTGTTGTGAAATGTGTGGATTTTGTAAGAAGAGGTGTGGATGGCTGAGGGACCAGGGACCCATGAATATGACTTAATTTTCCCCTTCATTACCAGTCAATAGAATCCAGCCATTCCGCATTATGGCATTATTTACATTTGACACAAGAGAAACAATTTGCTAATATAGAGGCAGCAATCTCAGTCTTTGAGAAAAGATGACCTATTAAGTTTAAAAAAAGAACATGTTTTTAGTGAAATTTAAAATTACATGAGCCCTTTGTTGTAGCCTTATTCATGACAAAATAATAAACTATACATTTAAACCATACATTTTCGTTTAAACTACAAATTCTTGTTCGCAAATCTGTGGCATGCATTCACACCTGTGAAATCATTACCACCATCGAGACAGTAACACGCTTACCCTCCCCGCAAGCTCCCTGTGTTATCTAGTAAGCTCCCCCCCATCCCTCCCCACCACAGTGGCCTGAAGCCAATTATCAAGCAATTTTGCCAGCATAGATTAGTTTCATTTCTAGACTGTTAGAATACATTTATACAGCGCGAACCCCTTTTGCCCTGTATGCTCCACTCAGTGTATTTTGAGACTCGGCCATGCTGTTACATCAGTGATTTGTTCTTAGCTGGGGGGTGTAGGCCTATGACCCTGCCTACGTGGGACCTTGAGGTGGGGGAATCACAGAGTTCAAGGTCAGTGTGGAAAGCCTAGTGAGGCCTGTCTCAAAAGGAAACATTTAAAAAGGGTCAGTGAGAACAAATGCCTAGAATTTGCAAGATTCTAGGTTCGATCCATAAGAGCATCCAGTTCTCAATGTGTAAATTGTGACCCCTTTGAACATCCCTTTCATGGGGTCCCCTAAGACCATCAGAAAACAGATATTTACATTATGATTCATAACAGTAGCAAAATTAGTTATGAAGTAGCAACAAAAATAATTTAATGGTTGGGGGTCACCACAACGTGAGGAACTGTATTAAAGGGTTGCAGCATTAGGAAGGTTGAGACCCTCTGTCAGGGAGGATGAGGCACAGAGGGTGCATACAATAAGTTAATCAGTTAATATTTTTTATTGCTGAGCATGAGTATGGTACATATTGTTTATGTGCTCCTCTGCTGATGGCCGTTTGGACTGCCGCTTAGTTTGGGGTGATTACAGACACAGCTGCAGAGAACATTCTCGTGTAAGTCCTCCTGGGGAGAACCGTTTGGGGTTAGCAAATCCATGTGAGTGGCAGGATGGGGTCATATAACTTGACATATAGCATTTTAAGAAACTGCCGAATCATCTCCCAGTTTAGTGCCATTTTACATTCCTGCTGACAGGGCTGAGGATTCCAGTCCCTCGTTCCGTTCCTTTCTGTGGGTTGAACTGAGTCCCTCCAAAAGATGTCCAAGTTCTAGCCCTGAGAAGCTGTTAATGCAGCTTTGGAAATACGATGTATTATCAAGTCATGGAAAAGTCACTCAAGATCCATAATCCAGCATGATTGGTAGGTAGCTTAGAAAAATGTCAAATTGGGGGGCTGCTGAGGGGGTGCAGTCTGCAAAGTGCTTGCTGTGCAAACATGAGGATGTGAGTTCAATCCCAACACCTGCATAAAGCCAGACTCCATGCCACGCGTATCTGTTGCACCCAAGAGCCCTGGGGCTCCAGGTTCAGTGAGAGACCCAACTCAAAAACCGAGATGAAAAGTGTTTGAGATAGATACCTAACATCTAACACACACACACACACACACACACACACACACACACAC
>CABHPR010150242.1:44289-64116 GCA_902168415.1 Peromyscus melanophrys
GAGAGAGAGAGAGAGAGAGAGAGAGAGAGAGAGAGAGAGAGAGAGAGAGAGAGAGAGAGAGAGTATGTATGTGTCCCGACTTCAGGGATATCAGAATAACATGGAGCTGAAGAGGACTCTGCAGCCAGGCCTATTCAGGTCCTGGTCCCAACTTTGTCATTTATAAACTCAATAACTCTGGGAAAATCCCTCTCACTTTCTAAGCTTCTGCTTCCCAGGAGCAGAGAAAAAAAATAATCCTCTCAGAGATTAAATAAGATATGGGCTGGAGAGATGGCTCAGCGGGCTGGAGAGATGGCTCAGCCGTTAAAGGCTAGGCTCACAACCAAAAATATAAAGAAGATATGATTCATCATGTTTTCACAATACTAATGATGGCAGATTATCAATGAATCAATACTATGTCTTGACCTAGAAAAAAAAAATATATATATATATATACACAATAGAGTACGGCACAGTGCTGAAAAGTGTGTATTCTAGATATCAAATGCGTCCAATGCAGACTCTTACCGTCTAGCCAGGCTCCACTGAGGTTCTCAACTCAATGTCAGCCTGTAAAAGACATAACTGATATACTAAGGCAGTTCTTTTAATAGCTAAAAACCATATCCTTTGGACATATCCCTGGCTCCCTTTAGAGTGCCTGCTATGGGTTTCTCAAGACAACCGAAATAATCTATTATTTGTTCAGATAAAACACAGAGACAGGGCCGCTGCCTCAGCCTCAGAGCAGGTAGGAGACTCTCATCAGTGTGTGCCAACAAACCCATGTTTCACATAGATCAAGTCTTCCCTTTGTTCTTTTCTACCTCCCTAACTACCAAGACCCCAAGTACTGCCCCATGCCCACTTTTCGCCTTAATATGCTCAGCTGTCGCAAAACAGAGTGAAGTTGGGTTGAGTTTAGCCTGGCTTCTTCTCTGTCACAGCAGTGTATGGCTGATAAAAATCTGTCTTTACCAGTTTAAGTAGTGACAGACTTTTTTCTTTTTTAATCTTGGACATTTCATCAAACCTTTCTAGACACCTGACTTTCCTCATATATAAACTAAGAGCTAATACCACTCTGTGGAGTCATTGCAAGCTCTCAGTGAGCTAGCACATAATAATTGCTGCACTTACAACAGTAGGAATTCTCTATTTTTATTAGCAACACAAGCTATTTAATGTTAATAAGATACGTCTATTGAAATAAAAAAGAAATACATTCTGTGGGATGATCCCTCTGTATGCTGTGAATACGTATTACTCTCATTGGTTAATAACAAAGCTGTTTGACTTATAGCAAGGCAGGATAAAGTTATGTGGGACAATCAAACTGAGGACTGGGATGAAGAAGGGTGGAGTCAGGAGAGACTCGAGCTGCCTAAGAAGCAAGATGCCAGAGGACGGGTAAAGCCACGGGCCATGTGGCGATACACAGATTAATGGAAATGGGTTAATTTAAAAGTAAGAGCTAGTTAGTAATAAGCCTGAGCTATTGACTGAGCATTTGGTAATTAATATAAGCTTTTGTGTGTTTATTTGGGACCGGGCAGTCGGGACAGAAAAACTCTATCGTTTACAAATACATGTGTATTTCTGTATACACGTTTCCTTATATTTGATAGAGTAAAGCCAACTGGATGAAAGAAATGGACGTGACTTTTCAACTAGTCAGTTATTGACCAACAATGAGGTCTTATGGTAGTACCTGCAGCTATTGACCTGGAATACAATCAACTGATACACAAACCACAAACGCCAATACATTTTAGCCTTAACCCAGTAAACACTTATCTGATCAGTAGATTCCTTCACAGAACTCCTTCTTGAAAACTACAAAGGTCAGACCGCATTTCAAATGTAGCAAGATCCTCTGTCGGATTGGTTAAATCTTGCAGTTATTGATGACACCAAAAGAAAGTGAAGTGTCTGAATCTGTGTCTTTGATTGCCAGGTTACCCAAGGACGTAGCTGTGGGAAAGCTCGTGGGATGGAAGACTTCCGAGTTACAGTGTCTCCCTTGCTGGTTGTGCAACTGAGTAGGAAAGAACAGAAGGTCCAGTTCCCCAGCCATTTCTCCATGTGGAGAGATTTTGCACGGCAGATTACCAGCACAGAGGGCAGCATCCGGCCCCTGAAGTCAGAAACACAAAGGAATCAATGTGTTGGTCCAATGTACGGGACTACTCAATGACCAACACCATTCTAGTAGTGGCCTCTTCCAGAGTCTCTCACTTAGTGTCAGAACTTCTCAGCCCAACTGCCTTGTTAAGGGAGCCATGGCCACAGTGAAGCCTCAGACACGTTTTCTTGCTGTTGAGTTGTGTTGGTTTAAGTCTGTTGTAGAGTAATGAATTCTACCAAAATTATTTCTATTTACCACATTTTGTTCATATCCTGTTTCTTCTCTCCAGGTGTATTTTCCTATTGAGATTTATAAGGATGGTAGGGAATAATTATGAATCGTTGACATTTCGGGGAGGAGGAGATTTATTGGGGAGTGGACCTGGGGCCTTGCCCATGCTATGTGAGTATTTTACAATTGAGATATAACGCCAGCCTGTATCAACATTTAAGTGAACGCTTTGAAGGTTGACTTTCTCTAGTAGTTAAACAATGCTGTTAGTGGGAACGCTTCTGTAGTACCATGAGCCTGTAAGAAGTTTTAGAAGGAATAGGCAATTGAGAGTTGAAGAAAAAATAGGAAATCAGAGGACTTTCAGTTAATTGGGGAGGTTATTTGGGTCAGACATGTTACTTATGGGCAGGGTTTCAGAAGAGTATTTCAGGTCACACTTGTTTCTGGTGTTGAAGAGAAACTAAAAGTCATCATGTAGACTGAAATCCCCATGGAGTTGGCCTTCCTGCTCCATAGAGCTAGACCTGCTGGCTGGGTAGGCAGGGGATAGCCGTCTCAAAAGGATGAGTATATTAAAAATAAGTAGCCAACCATCTTCCGTGTTTCCTTCTCAGTATCACCCCTGCATAGGATTTTTCTTTCCTTTCCCTAAATTTCCTACACTTCTCCAAAAAGTTGTTTCTTTCCTCTCTCTGCATTGGCTTAGTGATTGACAGCTCATAGTGGTGTAGGATTGCATTTTTCTTTTGGAAGTTTGATTTCCTTATTTCCTCTGAACATTGCCTTGACCTTTACCCTCCGCCAGCATTAAAACAATGACAAAACCCAAATAAACCACAATAATTTCTTCTCTAGAAGTAAAAGAGAGAAATCTGGATATGTAGCCTTTTTTGCAGCTGTAATATAACCTTTGATAGTTGATTACTAAGTGCAATGGTGAATAGGGATCAGGCCACCTTATGTGGTAAGTACCATGCTTAAATAAAAACAATGGGTTGTTTTGGGGAACCTGTCTGGCAACTGATTTGAACTGTGTTCCTGTGAGTGAGATCACTGAGCGACAGCACTGGGAAGAATTGCAAAGCTTAGAAACTTAAAACTCCATGTCTAAAAATGTTTTTGTTTTAACAGCCCAGTCAAATAGTTTGGTTCCATTTTTAGTAAATAGTTGCTCCCCTTTCTCTCCCAGTTCACCTCGTTCTTTCTTAACTGTGACAGTGCTGACTCCTGGGGTCCTTGCATTTGCTCACTGTCTTCTTACACAGGTCCCTGCTCAAATATTTGAGCCGTGCCTCCTCACACTTCATGATATGGTTTTATGTTCTTATGTTCTGCACAGCTCCCAGCACTGCTGGGCTGTCTTAGTTCAGACTCTCCATAAAACAAGGGCCCGAAGCAAACTCAGTGCTGTGCTAATTCTCTAGTTGGAGGTGCTAACCCAGGGAAAAAGAGGAGTGTGGATGGGGGTAAGAGATGGCGAACACACAATGCTGCTGTAGGGTGCTGGTGACCTCATCCCCAGAAACTGCTGCTGGTAGCTCAGCTTTAATGTGTCTTCTGATTCCTTCCTGTGGGGGCCCACAGAGGTTCCCTAGTAAGGCCTTCCTCAAGGTCAGAAAGTCTGAGCTTGCTTTACTCAGCAGGGCTGCATAATAGGATGATTTTGCCAGGGGCGTGGTTACCAGAGATGTTTTGAAGGGTTTGTGCTTGGCTGTACGTTGTGCTTTGATCTTGAAAGGGAGAGGTCTTTGCCTCTCCCCTTGGCAGTGTATAAAAGGCCCATTAGAATAAAGGACAAGGCAACTGGGTATTGACCCAGGGCCCTCCCGAAGCTATCTTGTGTCTCTGTCTTTCTCATCTAGCTTTCTATCTAATACTTCCTCATTCCTCTCTCCTCCCCACAAGAACCTTTGGACCGGTAGGAGCTGGTCTCCCATACCTTCCCATCTCTACTTCTTGGGTATCTGCATGCTTCCTTTGGGTGCTAGCTCTCCTGCATTGTCCTGTTGTGTTATGTGGTCCATTAGTACAGCACCTGGCAAAGCCACCCTGAACATGCTATAGGAACTACTGCAGCTGGGTTTTACTACCAAAAGGACTGTGGCAGTTAGTGCTCAGATTACTCCAGCACAGACCTGGGAGGCAGGTAGGGCCACATAGATGTGAGATAAGCAGAAATTTCTCTACTCTCCCAACACTGCATACTTACTTGTATATTACCATCTCCCACGTTGAGAAGAACAGAGATTGTTTTGTCCAGTGCTCACAATATATCCATAGCCACAGGGAGAATGTTGGACATATACTATACATAAAATAAATATTTATTGAATTAATTTACTGTGTGCCAGGGGTAGTTAAAGGTACTATAAAACACAAAGATTGTCACCATCTTACAGATGAAAAATTAAGAAGATAAATGACTTTCTAAGTGCTATCTAAAATAACAGCAGGCATTGGATTTCTGAAATTTGGGGATTTAGTCTTCAAGAAACAGCCCCTCAGAGGTAGAAGATACACTCATATTGATGAAGACACCATGTACTTCAGACACAGGTCCCAGAGGCTTTTGAGCTAGAACTAACCTGAAAGCGTGCTCCTTGAAGATTAGCATTCATGGTACCAGAAAGCACCATGCCAGTTTCAAAAGGAGGGAAGAAGCTATCAGTTCTACCCAGAGATGACACCTAAGAACTAGGGCGCGGCAGAGGCTCACACATTGGTGGTCGCCAACGACTCTCTACTTGGACTTAAGACCCTCTCAACAAGAAGGACATCATGCCTGCTACTGGAAACCTAGCCAAGTACCCAGAGCTGGTGAAGTCATGGATCTTGGAGGAGACCCTACTAATTACTACACCAGTACAATCCCTGACTATGTTCTAAAAATTTATCATTACATGCAAAGATGAGTGTAGTCCTCACCCCTCATCAAGCAAACCTCTCTCTTCAACAGATGGAGACCATTATAGAAAACCACAACCAATCAAAATGTAGTTGTGGAGCCCAGTCCTAACTGATACATCTACTACTGCACCTGAGGCCCGGGGATCATTGCAGAAGAGGAGGCAGGAAGATTGTAAGAGCCAGCGGAATGGAGAGTTTGCTGTGAGAACTGTCTCCTGGAAACGTCAGAAGCTACACCTATAAAGTCTCAACCTGGCTTCCTGACAACTCCTGAACAAGGAAGACACCAATGGACACGTTAACATGGGGGGGGGGGAACTCATGAGACCTCAAACCTATAGTTCTAGACAGAGAACTACAGGCAGCTAAGGAATTCTGGAGTGGGAAAAAATATGCTCAGGAAAGAGCATATCAATTTAATATCCCATTCCAAATGGTCAGCCCTGGAAACATATGCATGCAAGTAACCTTATATAGATTGAGCAGGTTGTATTTAGGTGTGTGTGTGTGTGTGTGTGTGTGTGTGTGTGTGTGTGTGTGTGTGTACATATGTAACACCATATTAAAGAAAAGTGAATTTGAAAGAGAACAAAGTGGGACACATGGGGGACTTTGGAAGGAGAAAAGGGAAAGAAGAAATGGTGTGATTATATTATAATCTCAAAAAAATCTTTAAAAAGACACACAGCATGTCTCAGAAATGACTACTCCTGACTTGACTTTTGTATGTACTTCTGTAAGGAATGAGAGAGAGAGAGAGATTGAGCTGACCCATTTTGTGTGTGAGAGAGATTGAGCTGACCCATTTTGTGAGCATTTTGTCTTCTGCTTAATTCTCTGTGCTCATGTAGTCATAAATTTGGTATGTCTATTTACCAATAATGAATATTCTGAGAGGGAAATCAGGAAAACAATTTCATTTATAATGGCTTCAAAAACCTACTGATAAAAGTAAACAAGAAACTGGAAGACTTCTAACCATGAAAATTTTAACATGGAAGAAGGAAATTGAAGAAAACCTAGAACACGGACTTTCCACGCTTACGAACCAGCAGAATAAATGTAGGGAAAAGGGGGTCTTACTAAGTGTGAGCCCGTCCCATTTCTAATGACAGTCCCCAAAACAGTAAAAACAGTTTCAGAATTCCAATGGAAGCACAGAAGCCGCGGACAGCCAAAGCAATCCTGAGCGAAAAGAACCCTTCTGGAGCGGTCGCCATACTTGACTAAGTTACACTACAGACTCACAGTCACCAAGCAACAGGGAACTGGCACAAAGCGGACAGAAGCTCTCTGAAATTGAATAGAGGGCATGGAATTAACCCCTTAGAGGTACAGCCACCTGAGTTTTGACCAAGATGCCAAAAAACCAACATGTTGGAGGAAAGACAGCCTCTTCCACAAAAGGCCATGGGAAAACTTGATATCCACGTGTATAAGAAAGAAGCTGCAATCTCACCTCTCTTTCTGTCCAAAAATCAACCCAAAATGTATCAAAGATGTCAATCTGGGCAGAAAGTCTGACAGCGTTAGCAGAAAACACAGCCAACCACGTGAAGATCTAGTCACGGGCAAGGAATTTCTGAAGGGGATTCCAATAACTCAAGAAATAGCACCTAGAATTGACAAATGTGGCTGCAAGAAATTTAAAAAAGACTTCCTCACAGAGAAGGAAATAATTTGTCAAGTAATGAGACATCCTACAGAGTGGGAGAAAATCTTGGTGATCTGTACATCTGACACAAAATTAATATTCAGAGTATGTAAGAACCCAAAAATAAAATTAAAAGACCCCAAACAAGGGGCTGGGAAGATGGCTCAGTTGGTACAGTGTGCAAGCGTCAGGACCCGAGTTCAGATCCCCAGCACCTATGTAAAAGCCAGACATGGTGGTGCGTCTGTAACCTCAGTGCCGGGTGGGGAGTAGGAACAGACTGTGGCGGAAGGATCTCAGGAGTTGGCTGGCCAGTCCGTCCAGCCAAACTGGCAGGCTCCAGGTTCAGCGAGAGGTTCTGTCTCAAAAACTAAGATGAAAGAGGATACTGAATGCAGACCTCTGACCTTCACATGCACAATCATACACACGCGCACACACACACACACACACACACACACACACACGCACGCACACAAACATACCATCACCACCCCCCCCCAATCAACTAAACCAATAAATGGGCTAATGAGATGAACAGATAGTTCTAGAAAAATGATATATAAATGACCAATAAATACATAAAAAATGTTCAATATCTTTAGCTACCAAGGATAGGCAAATTAAGACTACACCAAGATTTTATCTTACCATAGTCATCAATGGCTATCATAAAGAAAAAAATAACAGAAAATGCTGGCATGAATTTGGGAGAAAGGGAAGAAATGTTGGTGGGAATGTAAATTTGTCGAGAAAAATAGAAATTAATATGGGTATTCCTCAAAAAAACGTGAAGCTGGAACTGCTATTTGACCCACATATATAATTTCTAGGTACATATACAAAGGATCCTAAACAAACACCAAGGCCCTTGTCCTTGGTTTATGGATGACAGTTTTCTCCCTGTGTCACAGTCTGCTTTTTGTGCTCATCTTTGTCCTTCTCCCCTCTTCTAAAGGGTATCAGTCATGTTGGATTAGGGCTCCACACTCTAACCCCACTTACCTAGTTGCCTCTTTAAAGATCATATCTACAATTGTGTAGCCACACTCTAAGATTCAGGGTTAAGACACAGTTCTTTTGGGATAGTATTCAGGGGAAATATTTGAGCCCATAACACCAATCCTTAAGAACTTGATTTTACCAAATGTGGGATAATGTTCTGTTCTTCTTCTTGGCCCTTGACTGAAATCACCAAAGTATGTCAGTAAGTCACAGAAAGATCCAGAAATATAAGAAGAAGGTTTTGTATCAAGTAAATAAAAGGCATTGTCATCCAACCAAGGTTCATCATTTAAATTATGTTTATTTATGCTAATGCAAAATACAATAAAACCACTTAAAAAACAACCATTTCATTTTCATGTAACATAACTCTTCAGTGAACAGAAGCACTACTGTTAATGTTTTGGCCTTTTCAAGGTCCTGCCTTGGGTCAAAACAGTATTTAGAGAAAGAACAAATTCTTCCTAATACACATATGAAAGAAACTTCTATTTTCTAAAATCTCGTCTCAGCAATAACACAAAAATAGCACAGACAGCCCCGTGTAGTGGTGACAGTATTGCCATGCTTCTGGGACAGTATCTGCAGGTTGCTCCAGCCTCCGAGGTCTCGGACCGTTCAGGGATCCAAGGAGATATTAGGACTTTTCTTTTAAGTTTAGCTGTGTCCTCCCTGATTCACCTGAGTTATTTAGAAATCAGAAAGGACAGACTCTAGACAATCAAAACGTACACAGACATGTCTGTGAGGAGTGAAGGAGCCCTGAGACTAATATGATGATTCAGTGGACTACCGTTACGCCTCCACTAATATGAAGCCGTCCGAAGCCGTTCACCCAGTGAATGGCTTCCCACGACTACCCAGTCAAGGCAATACACACTGCATGAAAATCCAGCCACATCAGGGACCCCTGTGCTATTTGTTCCCCGTCAGTACACTTTCAAACTGAGATAGTTATACCATAACTAACACAATCCTTCTATCATTTTACTGACAAAAGTCTCATGCAGGAGAGAGAGCCAAGGCTTGGAGTTAGAAGATGGAGAGTCTGTCTGTCCCCAGCTCTTCTGCCTAGCCTCTCAGCTTCTCTGTGAGAGAAGGATCTCTGTGGAGATCCAGTGAGAGCAAAGTGCTTTGTAATGCAGCAGTAACCATGAGAAATTCTCCAGAGACTTTCTCTTCAATCTGCTACTAGACCACTGATTGCCAGTGTAGATTTTGTACGTGGTTTTACCTTTTAGAGCAAGTGGGTGACATATCCACCCCATGAAGCTGGGTTGTGAATGCTGGGTGGTGCAGATGGGGTAGAAACATCCTGCGGGAAGCCCAGACTCCATGAGGGACACCCTTGATATAAACCATGTGACCTTTTATTCTATTACCCAAGATTCCTTTTTCTATTCCTGAAACTCTTTTTGATAAGCTAACAACTTAAAGGTATTTTAAATGGACACTTTCTTATGACAAGTGTGGAGTTTTGAAGACTGTGAAACAGTGAAATAATTAAGAAATATGGGAGAACAGGAGGGAAACTTGGGGACAACAGGGAAATTCAGTCTATAAGACCCACATCTTCAGTTTTACTAGTGACATAATTTATAAAATACTTCTTCCTCATCTGTGAAACCAAACACTTGTTTATGTACATGCCTTGAAGTGTGTACAAATCTAAGGCAATTACTAACATTTAATTTTCAATCTTTCACTCGGGATATCACTGGGAGAACTGTATTCTTTCTGCTGATGGGAAACCAGAATCTCATTTCTCATACTTAAAAACAAAAATGATGAGGCACACCTTTAATCCCAGTACTCAGGAGGCAGAGGCAGGCAGATCTTTGTGAGTTCAAGGCCAGCCCAGTAAGTTCCAAAACAGCCAGAGAGACCCTGTCCCCAAAAACCAAAAACCAAACCAACCAACCAAACAAACAAACAAACAAATCCTTCAGGAAATGGGAGATTTTCTGCAAGTTTAGAAAAAGTGGCCAGGGCGGGTATATAATAGAAGTGTAAGAAATCCGTGACTTCGTGGAGGCAAAGACTTTAGGTAGCTGGATTCAGGGAGCAAATGAGATTCTAATTCTGAACATTTTTCAATGCAAATCAAGTCCCACAAATCATTTTGATGATTTTTTTTTTTGAGGCATCAATGCAACAGGGTTCCTATTCTTTGAGTGATCCTGGATTCAGCTCTTTACTTAGGATACTCTTCTCTTGAGGATTTTGAACCCGCCAACAGGGTCTCACCTCCATGCTGAGAGTGGCTGGTCTCCAAAGGACCCATTATTATCTCAAGTCCACCTGCTTTGGGAGCAACAGAGAAAGACAGAGAGAACAGTGCATGAACCCTGGCGCAAGGGAGCTTGACTTTCTCTGGCCGAAGCAGGTCTGTCTAGCCGTCTGCAGAAAGGCCTGCCTTGTGCTTTTCCCTGTGTTTGTAGGTCACGTTCTTAAAAGTGCTGGTGGAGCCTCTATACAGTGGATTGGTTCCCTAAAGGACAGGGGGGAAAAGGTTCAAAGAAAAGGAGATACATTTTGTTATTATACCACTTTAATATCTTCAAATGTTTGCATTCTAGTTCAAATCCGAGAGTCAAGCACCATTTTGGAAGCTACTTGAATAATTTTGATGAATTTTAAATTTTATTCATCTTTATTTCATTTTTTGTATGGTGCATGTATATGTACACTTCTAAAATTATTATTTTTTTAAATTTTATTGTACTTAATTACTTAGCAGAGGGGCATTCATGTGCCAGGGTGTCGGTGGAAGCCAGAGGGTTCCTTGGAAGCCAGTTCTCACCTTTCATCATGTTAGTCCTGAGAATCAAACTGAGTTCAGCAGGCTTGGTCACAAGCTCCGTTATCCTCAGAACCATTTCCCCTGGCCCCGCCCGCCTTATGTTTTAAACAGAGGCTCGCACTTCACCTGGAGCTCACCAATTCAGCTAGACTGGCTGGCTAGTAATCTCCAGGGCTTTTTGTGGAAGGAACATCCACACACTTCTACTCACCCCACTCCTGTATGCTGTGAAGAAGCCCAATAAACTCAGTCGTCCTCCAGAACGAACAATGATGGAATTGTGCCTAGTCTGTCATGGGACTTTAGGAGGAAGGGTAGACATTTACAACTTCCCAGGGGAAAGAATTTTATCTCCAACTTGACAAAACAAAACTGGATTTGCTATCTGGAGAACAGAGGGAAACAAAAACATCTCCTGACCTCACCTACCTTGCCCTGGGATTCACAGTGGTTCGCCTCCTCTGAGTGAGAACCACCCCGTAGCTGCTTATGTACTGCTTTGAGCCAGTGGCCTAACATTTGACCAAGTGCCGTGTTGCCTTTGGTCATATGACTTCAGAGAGACAGATGCCATCTCTGCACTGAGGCTAAGAAGAGGGAGTTCCTTGGCTGGAGTCCAGGGTGGGTGAAAGCCAGGTTGCTGTATTGTCTCTACTCCTAAAATCAGCCTGGACAGTTAATCCAGCTGCCGTAAGCACTAACAGCTTTTAAAGACCAGACAAACTTATGTGGTCTCAGGTAGGTATAGTGTCTTATTTGCAATAAAATTCAGAAGAAGTTGTAGGAAGTTTAAGGGCTAGAAATTACTTGATAAAGTAGTCAATTGAAGAGACAAGACTGGAAAACATGAGCAGCAGGTGGGGATGATGGCTGAAGCCTGGGCTGAGGAGAGAGGAGGCAGATAGGGAATAGGAAAAATGAATTGGCTGTGATCTGGGCCAGCTTAGGTCGTTGTAGGGCTGGGTACTTGTTTGTAGGCCCTACCCCATATCTGTCAAGCATATCAAAATGCACTTACTTCCCACATGAAATAGACTTGTGTGTGTGTGTGTGTGTGTGTGTGTGTGTGTGTTGTACATGTGTGTGCAGGTATGCTTGCCTATGTGTGGCATGTGTATAGGGACAAGAGGTCAATGCTGGGTGTCTTCTTCAATTGCCCCCCGCTTTGGAGACAGTCTTTCAGTTCTGTGGAACTCACCATTTTGGCCAGACTAGCTGGCCCGTGAGCCCCAGGATCTGCCTGTCTCCAAACCCTCCAGCACTAGGGTTGCAGATTTCAGTTGCTGGGTCTGCCTTTTGTCTGGGGATAAGAATTCGGGTCTTCTTGCTTGCAGGCTTACCCACAGAGCCATCTCCGTAACCCCACAAAATAGATTTTATAGTACTCTGGAGGGGATGACTCAAGTTTCAAGAGATGGGGCAACACACTGTTAATTTGTAGATAGTTAATCATTCACTTTTGTTCAGTTTTCCTTTATTTTTAAACTACTTCATTTACTCAAGTCTGGAATAGTTCAGGGCCCCTTGTGTAGGGCCTTGTGTATGAGTGTGGTGTGGTGTGTGTGTGTGTGTGTGTGTGTGTGTGTGTGTGTGTGCTATACATGTGTGTGCAGGTATGAAGAGTCTACCCTGGTAGGAAGGTCAGGAAGATATGTAAACTGGACAAGGAAAAGTTCACACTACTACTGAGGTGTGTCCAGACCTCCAACGGTGATCAGAGTTCAGGAGAACATGCTAGGGCTGGGTCTCGTGAGCAGGTATGGAAATGGCTAGTGCCATAGTCATTACTGACCTCCTTTTTGTTCAGTTGAGACTCAGGCTTAAGGTCTGAAATATAGTGGGTGTGTGTCCACGTTTAGACAAGGCCAGTTCTCACTAAGTATGTAAGGTGACCAGGCAAATTTTCTCCATAATATCGAGGCCCTGACCTAAGCCTGGGTTCTGCAAAGCCAGTGGCACATTTTTCAGGTTTGAACAAAAGTGGGAACTAGAAAGCTCCATCATGAGCCACAGCTTCCTTAATGACCAACCGCCTGACTGCTGACTGCAGACCTGATTTGCTTAGCACAGAACAAAATTAATCCATGGCTCCAAGAAATGTCAGGCTAAACCGTTTCTTTCCCACCAGTTAATGACTTGTCATCCAAGGGAAAAAACTGCCTAATCAAAGATGAATTCAAATATCTTCCATTTGTATTTTCAGAAGAAAAATGCTGAGTTTTTTTTTTTAATGTAATAAAAGGTAACCTTTCTTTATAGTCCTGACAAAATATTTCAGGAGGCAAGAGCGAAGATTTGTCTTCAACTCTGTCCCCTCAAGAGTCCAAGGGAGCTGATGGGTCAGGTGACCTCACTGTTTCCTCTGTCCCTGGGTTTTAAAAATCAGTTAAGTTCACCCCTTGAGAAGAAATAGGTTTTAGATTAACAATGGCATTAAATTGAAGATTTTTAAATGTATGCGCCGAGCATACATTTGCCCCAGGAGGAGGATATGTTAGTGAAATTTGGACTGAATATTGAATTGAACCTCTTTTGCATGCAAATGAATAATTAGTACCTGGTCAGCATCTAGTCAGGAACATCAAACATTTGTTATTCAAAGAAACTCAATTTAACAGGGGAATAATATTTTCCATTTATGCTTTTATCTGTTTAGTGTGTGGTTTTGTCCCATTTTAGATAAAGAAATAGCTAAATTTTGGCATTTGAATTTCAGTCATGTTTAGCTTCCTGAGGGAGAACAATTCATGTTTTGGGGGAAATTAACTGTTAATTAAAACGTTATTCTAAAGATATTAATCATCTGTCAGCACTCATGCCTGCATCTGAGAACATTAAAATATGCTGGCTAGGAGACGCACATCACAAAATAGTCAAGTGTTTGCTTGTAGGAGCAGAATACCAGCTCGTTATTTCCAGAAGCTTCGACCAAAGGCTGTTCTTAGAACAAATTAATAATTGGGGATCAACTCCACCTGTACCAAAACTTTGGGGAGCCCCTGAACTTTTGACTGAATTGTTTTAATCCCAACACCTGTCTCCACTTCTCTTCACACCTACATACTTCAGTTTGCCTCACTAAAAACTACAGATTATGCACTCTGTCAGTCACCAGGCCTTTGTTAAATCTAATCAAATTAAACATACATCCTTGCTATCTTTCAAGTATCCAGAGTCTATCAACCTTTTCCCAGTTGTCTTACAGCTGGGTTCTTCCAAGTCAGGACTCAAACCAGGGTCCATAGATTGCATTTGCTTATTATATCTAAAGCATTTTTACTCAAAAGATAAGGTAGATTAAAATTTTTATTAGCCTTTTCCCTGTGATGCACATTATGATTAGTTTGAAATCATTCCCCCAAATATAAACATTCATTATCAAAAATGGAAAATTCCATTTGTTTTCAGAACAGGATATTGTTATAGGCTTAGGGAAAACAGTGTTAACATCAATTTATTTAGGCAGATGAACCCAAAGGCACATTGTGTTTGCCTGTGTTTTCTCCAGTGAGTTCGCTGTTTTTGGAATCAGTGGGGTAAGATAATTGCTATTAGATAGCTAGACACACCATTAGAGATTGAGAGATGAAATTAAAACCATGAAATTGTTTCCAGGGGTCTCTATAAATGTAATTATCTCTCCTGTAGAAAAGAAACACTGAAAACTGTAATCCTGTTCTCTGTTTGCTGCCTGAGAAGACATTTAAATTATATCATTGAATACATATATTTAGAGGTTTATTTCACGTAGCTACTTAAATTTTATGTTATTCAGGAAAAAACTGCCTGGCATTTAAAAAGGCTTGTCAACTTTGCTTTGTCGTCCATTGTATCAGCAACAATATTTCCATGGAAATTGGCATGAACTGTCATACTCACCATGAACATTATCTCATTAGCTAGAACACAATCAATTTACAGAAATGTTTAGATACAGAACCTATGCTTTGTTTGATGAGGTTGCCTCCACAACAGCCCTAAGTCACCATAGCAGGAGTTTCATGAGTCTCTTTAGGTGTTTCAAGCCCACCATTAAGACACCGGGTGTCATGAGAATAACCCAGTGTTTCTATCTGCTCTCTAAGCAAGACAGAAATGAAAGCTGTTGGGGCTCCATGGAGAGTGGTCACGGAAGTGACCTCTGAGTTCTTATTTTCTACAGGGGGTGGCTGAGTCCCTGACCGTTTCCATCAGGTCATGCAAGTGACCTCTGAGTTCTTATTTTCTGCAGGGGATGCTGAGTCCCTGACCAGTTCCACCAGGTTTCCAGAGGTCACATACCGTTTGCCATTTGGCCTTCGAGCGTTCCGCTTCAAATTTAGCAACTTCTTTCCGATCGTGAAGTGATACCAGGAGCTTCCAAATGCACAGTAGGACGACTCCGATCAGCAGGATAGCCAGTGATACTCCCAACATGATCATGGGGATGTTTGGAGGTTTGGGGCAGTCTGTGGGAGCAGATGAAATCATCTTTAGAAGCTGTGGCAATCAGTGTCTCACGGTAAGAAAGCTTCCCCCATCCCTCACTTCAATGCAGAGACTGAGTCCAGAGCACTGGACGTAGTACACAATTCTGCTCATTGGGTTTTCTATTCACATACTTTCTACAGGAGAGGGGAAATACTGATATCTTCTTGTTCTGTTGAATTTTTTTTTCTAAAACTGTGTTACTTGTTTAGAGATAGGTTTGTATTTATTCTCAGTGGAATAAAAGATTCGAAACAATTCAAAAATGAGTTTATAACCAGCCTTCCATATCCTTTGTTTTGCATGTATAGATTCAACAAACTACGGCTTGAAAATATGTCTTTATTGAGCATGCCTAGTTCCTCCCCTAGCTGTTGCTCTCTAATGGTAAGTACAATGTATATTCAGATAGCAGTCACATTGTATTGGGTTCAATCTTCCTTCCTTCCTTCCTTCCTTCCTTCCTTCCTTCCTTCCTTCCTTCCTTCCTTCCTTCCTTCCTTCCATCTCTTGCATCCCACAATAGCCTCAAACTCTACAGACAAGGAAGACCTTGAACACCTGAACCTCCTGCCTTTACCTCCTCAGTGCTGGGATTAGAGGTGTTTCATACTATACCTGGTTTTATACAGTGCTGGGGGTTGAACCCAGGGCTTCATATGTGCTAGGCAAGCACTCTACCAACTGAGCTACGTCTCAATCCCCCACATCACATCTTCTAAGTAACCTAGAAATGATTTCAGGTATATAGGAAGATTGTAAATTCTATCCCCAGGTTTTGGTATTTGGGCACAGGAGAATCTGGAGCCAATCTCCTGTACATGTGGAGATATGGCTAGAACAGATGGTTGACTTTAAACTTTAATATAGCAGAGTGACAATTTTGTCAAGGATGTCCTTGAATCATGAACAGTCTCAGGATTATATGAAAAATTATTAGTCCTTCCTGGTTGCTCATGCCTGCAATCCCAGAACTCAGCAGTCAGATACAGAGCATATTGAAGGCCAACTTGAGCTCCACAGTGAGACGCTGTCTCACATACTGAGGGCTGGGAGTGTAGAACACTTGCTTAGCATGTGCAAAGGTTCAGGTTCCATCTCCAGAGCTGAAAAGATTGCCCTTACTGCAGGTTCCTTGGCCCAGGCCCTCGGAAAGACAGACGATAATCATAGCTTTCTGTTTTATGCAATGCTCTGATTTCCTGGATGTTCCCAGACTAGAAGAGGGCAGGTCCAGTTCTCATCGGATGTATAGTAGTTGTGTGGATTCAATCATTGAGTTCCCTGGCCTCATCTGTGAAATAAAGCACAGCGCTCCCTCATTTTCCCTGATGGTCTTGCTTATCAAAAACCACAGCCTCCTAGACCCCTCCCGAAGATATTGTTTCAATGGGTCTTGGGTAATACCACAGGTTATATGTTATTAAAGGTGTCTAAATCACTCTTATGATCAGGGAAGTGGAGGGAATCACATCCTCTCAGCTTGAAGATTCTATGGAATGCTGTTTTGGCTCTGTTGATGGTATTATTGTAATTTAGCAGTTACGTTGCACCTTCTTCCCTTGCCAGTAAGATGACTGATCACCCTTGCAATGTGCCAGCAAGATGATAAATCTCTTAATGGAGCATTATAATTAAGCCCTTCTTTTGCTTCCCTGGGAAGAAATTCCACATCAAATGATCATTAAATGTCTGCATCCCTCCACAGAAGTGAAGCAACACCCGACAGTGTCTGGGGGAGAAATGAACCAGGCTTAGTCTAGTCTCCATAACGTCACCCTTAGATAGCTAATAATGGAGAGTTGAAAGCCGAGGACTGATCGTGTGGCTTTTCAGACCTGAATCTGAATGACACCCCAGCAGCCTGATGCCTGGTCTCACACACCTTTTCTGGGTGGAAAACCATGAAAGTACATTATGGAGAATCAAGCAGAATACAATGTCCTACTTAATATAGCACCAAGAGCTAAAGGCTGTGTTGGAACCAGCAAATGAAGCATGGCTGTGTCCCTGAGAAAATATACTGATCCAGCGGTATCTTTGGCTAAAAAATGTCTGGGCGGGGACATAGCGTGCTCCTGTTCCCAGCAAGACTCAGCCTGCTATGACCTGCAGCTGGAAAGTGAATCAGGAGGATGCTCAAGTAGGGACTCAACGAGGCACAGGTGTGGCTCGGGAGAGAGAATCATTGTAAGAAAGCAAGGTCCTAGGATACTGTGACTTTCTCAAGAAAAGATTTTAGCCAAGTTTCAAGGCAGGTATCCCAGCACAGACCTCTGCTTACCATGCTCTCCATGATAGCTCTCTGGTGCTTAGACCGAAGAGCTACCGAGGTGGCAGCAGAGGATAAGCTCTCCTCCCGTGTGGAATATTGCCTGTCAAGTTGGCTCACTGTGGTACCTAATGCTGAGGTCTCCAATACCTAGTTCTTAGCTCTAGCTAAGCTGGTAGCTGTACCATATGTGGCTGTTGGGCACTGGAACTGTGACATCTGAATCAGGTTGTACTATAAGTATTCAACAGTTACCTCACAGTCTAAGCATGAAAAATGTAAAAATCTTAATGAGTTTGTGGATTTCATGTTGAAATGAGAGTATTTAGATACAATGGTAAAGAAAAGTAACTTCACTTACTTTTTTTACTTTTTTTGACTGTTTTCTAGAAAACATTACATTTTATACAGAGTTTGCCTAACAGTCCTACTGGACAATGCTAACTTTTTTTTCTTTTTTTGATTCAGATATTTACAGTTGTGTAGCCAGTGGGAGGCAGTGTAGTACAGTGGTTAAGAGCCTGGGCTCCAAGCCAGGCTGTGGGAGTTCCTCAGGCAAACAAAGCAGTTCTGGGATTAATGACTGCAAGACACAGCAGTGTACTTTTCTCTGGGTCAAAGTTTCCTCACCCACAGGACAAAAGTACCACTAGTACCCGCTTTACAGGGTTGATGGAGATACTCAGTGAATCAGCATGTAGGAAACATGAGGAGTGATGTGTGTTTTAGCAAGGGCCCCATACACAAAGGGATTGTGACAACAGATGCGTGCCTCTCCCTTTTCTGTCTCCCAGAAGGCAAGGGCCTGGGTTGTCCAAGCTCAACATGCAGATGTAACACCTGCAGTGAATGGCTTCTTCCTGCAAAGAAAGGTTGGCTGTCATTCTTTACATCTGGCATGACTTGTAGGCTCTGACATTCTGTCCCAGTGGTTCTCAACCCATGGGTCGCAACCCCTTTGCAGGTGTCGAACCCCTTCACAGGGGTCGCCTAAGACCATCAGAAAACAAAGATATTTATCATATGATTCATAACAGTAGCAAAGTTACAGTTATGAGGTAGCAACAAAATAATTTTATGGTTGGGGGTCACCACACCATGAGGAACTGTATTAAAGGGTCACAGCACTAGGAAGGTTGAGAACCACTGGTCTATTCAGATAGAGAAGGAAGATGAGTGATTCAATGCTGTGCCTGGATCCTCAGCAACAGCCAGCATGCTGGACCAGCTCCCTTTTCAATTTGCTTAGAGGACACTGGGAAATATTAACCTCTCCTTGCTTTTCCTTTTACCTTCTTTCTTATCCCAGCTTCTAACTTCAGAGCCACAGGTCTCAGCTTGAGGAGGAGGAACTCCTGATGCCTGAGAGAAAGCTACAGCCTTGGGGCTTCGGGAAGCACCAGGCCTGCCCAGGAATGGGGCATTCCAGGTATCTTTGGGCCTGTCAGAAGAGCTTGAGAAATCTCGGGTGGATTATTTTTTCTTCCCTTTCCCTTACTACAAAAGACTAGAGGTAAATAAGACACTGCAATAGAAAGGCATCAGACATCTGTGAGTGCCGTGAAGGATGGCATGTTGATGCGTTTCTCACACTGTGTACAAGCACAGAAGACCAGACAACAGTTCAGTAGCAAGACAGTGTTTACCGGCTGAAGGCATGTTCCATGGGTGGGTGGGGGGAGGGGGGAGAAAGGAAAAAAAAAAGAACTCAAGCCAGTCAAGCCCAGAAGCCTGCACACTGAAAGCAAGGCCTCCTGTGGAAAGTCACTTGGTTGTTTGGGATGTGTTTTTCCAATAGAATCAATATTTTAAGGGGTGGTTTTGATTTCAGAATAACTTGCTAAAGTCACTACCACAATTACAAACGTGGCGATGGGGTGCCACTGGAGAGCCCGACTTTGTAAAGCTGATGAGGAGGAGACATGGATTTTTTTTGTATTGTGAAATAATTTGGTTTAACACAATATGACTCACCCTGTTTTCTTAACTGATGACTGCAAGATGCATTTTTTTTGTTCACATTTCTCAGAAATGTGTACACAGAGTTTCCAAATGCCTGTCACCAGGAGCACCCTGACCTCACAAACATCAAAACCATGATCACAGTCATCCCCACATTTCACGGGCTGTGCCTGACCTCCAGCTCTGTCTTGCCCTTGGCATGGAAATGTGACGTTTCTCTGACCATTTCCTTAATTGTAACATGAGGTTTACCCCCACTTTGAAGGTATTTGGTATTACCTTTTCAGCTTCTGGGGTGATACCAGTTTGATAGCTTTGCTTTCCAATTCAGGACTTAACATTCTCTCAGCAGAATGAAAAGCAAGAAAATGAAAAGCACACACACACACACACACACACACACACACACA